>WEIT01021151.1:56170-115596 GCA_013389985.1 Dryoscopus gambensis
AAATGCCAGCCGTGAGCTGGTTTTAAATCTCTTCTGATGGTTTATCCATCTTTCTAGGAATTAGGGCAGTTCCCTTTCTCTTATCACTATTTTTTCAGCCCCAGTCACCCCACGCTTTGCCCTGGCATGTCCCAGTCAGCACCTTCCCGAGCTCTGGCTGGGTGCCCTCAGCCGCGGCGCATCTGCCGCAGGCCCGGGCGGGCTGAGGGCCCCGCCGGTGTCAGGGCTGTGTGGTGGCCGTGCTGCAGGGCTGCAGGGCTGCTGGCCACGTGGCTGGACACCCACACACTGCCCACACTGCAGCCCCTCCTCCAGGGTGTTCTGCTTGGATCTGGTGCCCATCCAGACTGGCTGCAACCTCTTTGTCCAGGTACAAGGATGAGGGAGGGGAGCAGAGGGTGAGCCTGTCAGGCAATGAAGAAAAATATTGTGGCATGCTGCTTTATTTAGTCCTTTCCTCTACTGATGAAGCACTGATGATGGCAGAGAGTAAAATATCAGGGAATCAACAGAGACTCAGACAACTTCTAGAATATAGCTAAAATGGGAAATAATTAATTTTGTTCTCTATATGCTTTTTTTTTCAGGAATGCATCCTAAGTTAGTCTTTATGCCCTTTCAGGTTGCAGTAATGTCTTTAGTGAACATCCACAATCAGTTGCAATTGCTTTCCAGCTGGTGTTTATCAGGGATTACAGTTTATCATTGTTGGCTTCTTGGAAAGCTGCGTTGTTAGCTCAAACTGAACACAATGTAAAGGTGAAGTATGAACAAGTTATAATAAAAAGGAGAAATTTTTATTGGCGTAGTTTTTGCCATTATGCTCAATAAGCAAAATTTGCCCTTTTTAAGTGCCTTAAACATTTTCCTTTTGAAGAAGCCACCACCTTTTAACAGGCCTGAGAGCTGGCTGAAGGGGCAGCTCAGGGTTCCCGCTTCACTGCAGCCTCACTAGAAGGATTTATAGATTCCTCTGCTCACACAACTGCTGTCTCCCCTTTCTCAAGCAGCAATGCAGCAATTTTAGCTTCAGTAGCTGCTGCCAGTGTGAGCACACTCAGAATGAACAAAGAGGCAAAATCAGCAGGAACTGGACACAAGGAGAGAGAAATTTCAGTGAAGGATAGAGGTTCATTACTAGGTTTGGGTTTGCTACATGTGTGGGTGAAGTTCAGTTCCAAACTCAAATATCTACTTTTAGTGTTCTTCATGCCCAAAAGGATCTGTAGTGAGTGAGCTGAATGTCTGAGCTGCCATTGTAGACCACACTATTACAGTCAAGCATATTTCAGCTCAGACTAAGGCAGACAACTACAGCAGAACAACTGAGTTGTTTTCCAGTCCTTATGAGCTCAAGCTCCCACACTGGTAGGATATTGACTGGGAATGTAAAGGCAAATAATGGAAAGGAAAAATAGAAGTGAAAACAGATCAAGCAATATGTTACAGGCTGTGGAAGTTTTCAATTTCATGTAATTTTGAAAAATCCTTTGAAAAACTATTTCCTTTTGAATCTTCAAAGCTTTATGGATTATTCTTTATCTCTTTGAAAAAATCTTGCAAATCAAGGCTTTTAGGCAGCTATCAGCTTTATGCCAGTATTACAAACGACTGTGGGAAAACAATGAGTTTTTCTTTTCTTTTTTCCTTTCCAGCCAGTTTTAATCCAGGTCAAAAACTGCATGCACCAGCAAAATAAGATCACATATAGAGTCCTTGAAATACCTGAAACTAACCCTGAATTCCAGTTCTCACATAATATAATTGCATTAAAGACACGAAAGAAGTGCTGCTCTATATTCTGATGAGGGTTTAGCTGTTAGGGCTAAAATAGGCCTCAGGCTTGTCTTCAGTGGGAATTTACCCCAAACACGAAACCGATGTCTGTCAATCTCCTTCCCACGCCCAGGATTACAGTGCGATCACAGAGATGCAGTCAGCTGAGAGAAGAGGAGGAAGGAATGACCTCACTTTCTTGTCCAGACCTCTGAGTAGGAGATGCTAAGAGAGAGAGAAGCACAACTGCTACTGTAACTGGGGAGGCAGTACACTGAGGGACCAGGTGAAGCTGCTGAGATGTGACACTTCAGATTTCCTTGTTTGTGGTAGGAACTGTAGTTTGGAAAGTGAAGACCAATACATGGAAAAAAACCCCAAAACCCCAAAAACACAAACAAAAAACCCCAACAAACAAACCAACCAACCAAAACCACCAAACTGAAAAACAAAAAAAAAACCAACCCAAAACCAACCAATCAAAAGCCCCAACAAATCCAGATCTGTTGCATGGGGAGGAAATTTCTTCTCAGTAAAGCAAATGGTTCCACTGCTCTCTTCACCACTCTGATCCTTGTGAATATAGAACATGTGTCCCCTCCTTAATCTGGATGGGAAATATCCCAGAGATCAGAACAGTAGATTGGCTTTTTACACAAACTATTATGAGATTCAGATCCCTCTAAAAATAGTTGCCTATCTTCCAGAGCAGCATAGGGTATGACTGATTCTATTTTAGAGGATGTAAACTTATTAAATCTTTCCTAACACACTTATCCTGCAAAAGTAATGCTGAATGACTACCCTATGTTGAGACAGCACCTATCTCTCCTGATTCCAATGGGATATATGTCTTAAGTTCAGTACAACGCTTCCATAGTCCTGTTTATATGATCTTTGAAACCCTTCAGCTCCAAAAACAAGAATTTGATTCCTGTGCCTTTCGTCTGGGACTTAACTCTATGACCTCAGACTTTGAAGCTTTTATCTTTCGGCTAAATTTGTTCTGCTCTTTTATTACTGCTTGTGTTCATAGAGACTTGCTGTTAGCCCACTGGAATCACATTCCTATTTACTTCACAGCATCACAGAATCAACTAGCTTGGAAAAGACCTTTGAGATCGTTGAGTCCAACCTCACCTAACACCACCCTGTCAACCAGACCACTGAGTGCCACATCCACTCTTTTCTTAAACACCTCCAGGGACTTCCTCTTCTTTATTCACATATCCTTCCTTATCACTACATTCAGACTCATTCTTCCCCCCTTCAGTTGCTTTGGCTTTGGTCCATTCTAGTACTTGGTCATTCTTATCATCCCCTGATTCTCGCTTCTGCAACTTCTGTTCCTCTTCAGATGCTTCCTCCTGCATTGGGATTTTCTTCCTCTAGCAATAACCCTGATTCTCAGTAGGACCCCTCCTGTTTTTCCACACGGAGGACTCTGAGTGCTTGCAGCAGGCAGGAGCCTGTGCCTGCTCTCCATCCCTACGTGTTTCCTACGAGAGACACTGGCTGTTACTCTTCACTTTTTCTGTGCGAGTCAGCATCCGATGGATTACAGAACCAGTGTAGCCCCTTTCATGTCCTTTAGCACACCCTCCCACTTCCCCCCCTTCTCATGCTTTCTTGTCAAATTATTTATAGGACATTGATTCACAGACCTGTTATGTCTAATTATATCCATTCACTTCTAATATGAATCGCAATTCTGTTAGGAGTTAAGATTGCCAAAAATGTTTTGACCTAAGAAAGAGGAGGTGGTGGCTACATATGCAGATCAGATCCTATAAAAGTACCCTGGGATCTGTGTGTCTCGTCCTTTCTCAGAAATCTCTAAGGTAAGAGTTTCAGAGCTTGGGACTAGGGAGGTGGGGAATGAAAGGAAACTGGCCCTGCATTCCACAAGTTCCAGTGCATTCCTACAGATGCTCACATTCATTCAATGGGGGTCTGCCAGTGTCAGCTGGGATTTTCAGTCTGCTTTCAAACCATCCATATGTTTTCAGTCTATAAATGTTGTCTGGGGTGGAGCAGTAAGAAGTAAGTTACTAATTCTGGTTTTTAAATACTGTCCGTCTTCCAGTCTGCAACCCTTTGTCTCACAAAAGGTAAGATCTTGATTTATTCACTTTTTAGGGACAGGTAGAGTTGCTGTAAGGCAAGGCTTCTATGTAGGTATGCTGAAAATTCTTGTATTCATTGTATTTGTGTCCACTGTATAAATACAGTACGAGAATTGGGCTGGATTGTTGAAAATTTTTGTCACAAGGTTCTTAAAGAGCGTGATCTTAAAAGTACTAATCACTGCAGCATTGGCTACACTCTCCACAGGAATCTCCAACAGAGACCAGTGCCTGGAGAAACTGTCCTAAGGAAAAAAAAACAAAACTCATCAGAAAGTCTTTCCAATTATTTGGGGTGGTATTTTTGCATTTATCTCAAACATCAAGGGTCACTGGCACTGACTGTGAAGCAACAGGAAAAGAAATATATACTTAAATAATGTTAATATGTTCTTTTCTCATATGGAAGCTTGAGGAATGTGGTCAGAATTTTGTGTATCAAAACCTCAAAGTGCTAAAAGCAAGCATTTCATTCTGAGCTTCCTTATGGGCTTGGTTCTGTCTCTGAAAATATTGCATAATTTTGACAAAATTATATAAGCAAATATTTTTAATGACAGGCAACTGAATGAAGGATGATACCTACTTGGATAACTGGAAAAAGAGAGATGGAACTGCAACTAAATTCAGTTTTAAATATTTACACCCAGGAAAAGAAACTCTTCACATTTACTTTCTACATTAAGTTATATTAATTTTTTCATATATTGTCACTAGGATATATCCCTCAAAGTTATAAAATGTCAAAAAGCAATCATGTAAGGAATATAACCAGCATGCTTTGAATCAGTGAAGGAGAGTTCGCATAGCATTGATTTCAGGAAGTATCAAACAAAACAATCAAAAGAAAATAGTTTAAAACTTTAAAAAGTCAATCTACTGACACATTACATATATATATTAATGTATACTAACCTACTATATATATTATGCTTTTAAATAGCATCATGAGGATATATTGTGATAACAGCATCTAGTGTCTATAAAATAACACAATATACAATATAATGTACATAATATAAACTAATATACTATAATACATAATAACCTAATATATGCTGACATAGTGTATACTAAGATATATAACATGGTAATGTTATTCCTCCTAGGAATAGTTAGTATTATTCCTGTTAGAAATCTTGTAAGAAAATGTGAGATAATACAAGCAACGTTAAAATCGCTGATGAAAAACTGGGACCATTTTTCAACTTTAAGGTTGAATGGTCTTATTATGAGTTATAAGTTAAAGTCAAATATAAGTCAAATAAGAATGGTCTTATTTGAGTTATAACATATTATATTATAGGAAAAACATGTCGTTAGAGACAAAACCAGTTAGGAAATTGCACCCATTCATTTGAATTGATAACACCAATTTGTGTAGTGAAGTCTGTCTTTGCCTAAGAAGGCAAAGTAATTTTTTTGTTCCAAAATATATTCTTCCGAATAACTAAGCTAAACTATTTCAATTGTGAGCCATTTCCCTTTCTTCTGTTGCTCCAGGCCCTTGTCTAAAAAGTTCCCCTAAGTCTCTTGGGACTCCTTTAGATAATGAAAAGCTTCTAGAAGGTCTCGTTGGAGTCTTCTCTTCTCCAGGCTGAACTACCCCAGCTCTCCCAGCCTATTTCCAGAGCAGAGGGACCCCATCCCTTGATGCATCTCCATGGCCTCATCTGGACTCACTCCAACAGCTTTATGCCCTCCTGTGCTGGAACCACAAATACAAAAAGACAGAAAGCATTCTTCTGTAAATGCAATTGTCCAGTAGGGCTACAGGTCTGACCACACACACACAAAAAAAAAAAAAAATAGAAAAAAATTGCAGAACGGAACTCTGAATTAGCAGAAAAAAAAAAGGCAACTCAGTTGATACCTAAAGAAGAGCAATCTAATGTGCTATATAGGAATGTTTCTTACATCACGCAGTATTTTAATATGTTCTCTACCCTCACAGATACTTGCTGCAGTACGTGTAATAAGCAGCAGCCATGTCTACAGATGCTGAGATGGCCGTTTTTGGGGAGGCAGCTCCTTACCTCCGAAAGTCAGAAAAGGAGAGAATTGAGGCCCAGAACAAACCTTTTGATGCCAAGTCATCTGTCTTTGTGGTACATGCCAAGGAGTCCTATGTGAAGAGCACAATCCAGAGCAGGGAATCGGGAAAAGTCACTGTCAAGACTGAAGCGGGAGAGGTGGGTAAAATGCAAGATTTACAAACAGCAGTTCATTCCCACTCTGGCTCTTAGCTGACATGCATGTACCTTCCTGCCTTCTGACAGACCCTTACCGTGAAGGATGATCAGATCTTCTCCATGAACCCTCCCAAGTATGACAAGATCGAGGACATGGCCATGATGACCCACCTCCACGAACCCGCTGTGCTGTACAACCTCAAAGAGCGTTACGCAGCCTGGATGATCTACGTAAGTGGCAGCAGCAGCTTCCTTTGGGCAGCGGCACGAGCTGCTGGGCCAGGCTCAGGGGAAGCCAACGTGCTGTGTCCCTTCCTCGCAGACCTACTCGGGTCTCTTCTGCGTCACCGTCAACCCCTACAAGTGGCTGCCGGTGTACAACCCGGAGGTGGTGTTGGCCTACCGAGGCAAGAAGCGCCAGGAGGCCCCTCCACACATCTTCTCCATCTCTGACAACGCCTATCAGTTCATGCTGACTGGTGAGTGGCTCTCATTGCAAGCATCATATCACAACTATTCTGGTTTGTCTTGATCAAATCCTGTCATGAAAAATGAAATAGGATTATGTACTGCTGCTCGTTTTGCTTCCGCCTTTTGCATTCCTTTCTTTCTCTGTGCTATTGAGGTCCAAAGTGTTACCCATGATCAGGATTCCTTTGTCATGGGTCTTTACTCTCCCCTTCCCTACTGCTCTTAAAGCAGTCTGTGTAGCAGAAAATTAAAACAATTTACTGTATGCAGCAAAAGTAAAAACACCATAGAGTGGAACAGAGAAGCAGCATATGGCTCTTCAAGGGTTTTCAACGTCTATGACAAAGCATTTTAGAATCACAGAATGTTTTGTGCTGGAAGGGATATTTAAAAATGTCATGGGCCTTCCCTATGACATTTGGAGGGACATTTTCCAGTAGATTAGGTTGCTCAAAGCTCTGTCCAACCTGACCTTGAACACTTTTAGTCATGGGATATTGGCTACATGTTCCTGTGGCTCACCACCATGATCATAAAACCCACTTCTTTGAGCCTAAAATTGCTGCCCCTTGTTCTGTCCCCACAGACTTGGTATAAAGCCCTTATCTGTCCTTCCACCACTCATTAACCATTAGGACACGGAGCCTTTGATTGTAACTCCTCCTTGCATGCAGCCTTGCAGCAAATTCCTTATCCATCTAGCAGCCCACCCATCAAATCCATACCTCCCTAATTTTGGGTCATAAGCGTTTTGAATATGGTTCAAGGAAAAAGTGCAAGTGAAAATTGCTTTGCAAGGAATTGCAATGGAAAAAAACCATAGGAATGAACAAAGAAAATGCAGGTTTTTTTCTTGCCATAACTTACATTCATTTTCAGTATTATTGAGTTCTTCATTTACAAAGTCTGTTTGTTTCTGCCTCGTTCACAGATCGGGAGAACCAGTCCATCCTGATCACGTACGTACACCCCCTGCACCCGTCCCTGCGGGGCTGCCCGGTGCCAGGGGCCTCCTGCCTGACCACGCACCCTCTGCTTCTCTCTTGGCTTTGCCAGCGGAGAATCCGGTGCCGGGAAGACTGTGAACACAAAGCGTGTCATCCAGTACTTTGCAACAATTGCAGCCAGTGGGGACAAGAAGAAGGAGGAGCAGACCTCAGGCAAAATGCAGGTGAGGTCCCGGTCTAGAAACCTGGAACTAGCCAATTTCTTGATGAGCTAGATCATGACAAGAAGACTTCTGTTTTAGGGGACACTTGAGGATCAAATCATCAGCGCCAACCCACTGCTGGAGGCCTTTGGAAACGCCAAGACCGTGAGGAACGACAACTCCTCACGCTTTGTGAGTTGTTACTTGGGACAACCGTTGACCCCAATTTGAATTTTCTTGCTGTCTGAATTGGTAAAAGAGGTCCCAATCGACTTTCCTGCTGCTTTCAGGGTAAATTCATCAGAATCCACTTTGGTGCCACAGGCAAACTGGCTTCTGCTGACATTGAAACATGTAAGACACCCTTCTGGCCTGATCCCCCTTCCCTGCAGCCTTCCCCACGACTTGTGCTTGACTCTGTCCTACCATCCTTGCCAGATCTGCTGGAGAAGTCCAGAGTCACTTTCCAGCTCAAGGCGGAAAGAAGCTACCACATCTTTTATCAGATCATGTCCAACAAGAAGCCAGAGCTAATTGGTAGGAGACATCACTAACTCCTCCAAGCAAAGGTCATGGAACAACACTGAATTCCTTTCTGTGCTGATTGCACTTGACCTGGCTTGGTTTTGTCCTTCATTTCAGAGATGTTACTCATCACCACCAACCCCTATGACTATCAGTACGTGAGTCAAGGTGAGATCACAGTCCCCAGCATCAACGACCAGGAGGAGCTGATGGCCACGGATGTAAGTAGCAGGAGTTTTCTTAGGTGAAGTTTTATTTCTCTGAGCTTTAACAGATGGTGTACTTACCTTACCAACTGATTTGTTAGAGTGCCATTGACATCCTGGGCTTCACTGCTGATGAGAAAACAGCCATCTACAAGCTGACAGGGGCTGTCATGCACTACGGGAACCTGAAGTTCAAGCAGAAGCAGCGTGAGGAGCAGGCAGAGCCTGATGGCACCGAAGGTACCAGCACAACCCATCCCAGAGCACAGAAGATACTGAACACTCACTAAGCTAAATGCAGCATGTCAGGGTCAGAATCATTGACTGAGCCTGTGTATTTCCCCCGTGCCAGTATTGTAGAATAGCAATGGGTCCTAGCCAGAAGACTTCTCTGGAGGAACACAACTCAGTGGAACTTGCAGATTATTTTGAACGATTAAAAAAATTAGGTCCAGTGACTCCTAAAGCATGCCTCTGTTGACTGTCAGAGTAGGAGTCAGGCAGAGATAGAGCAAGCGTTGCTGCTGTCTTCAATGGAAGCTTGCCAGACCTGACACAGAGCCAGGAGCAAGTCTCAAGTACTAATGAATAATGATAGAGTTAGAGTAGAGTAGCCTTTATACAACCACTGTGTGCATATACACACACACATATATATATATATGTATACAAAACTGAAATTTTCTTCTTGTTTCATCTTTCTAGTTATAAATGTGCTTTAAATACCTAGTTGGAAATAATACATAAAATAAAAGCAGCTCAAAATTAGCATCTCTGTGTATATCTTGTATAATGAGGTTTGGCCACCTCACACTGAAGAACTCTGTAAATAGTACTGGTGCTTGCTATCAGCTTCACTACGAGACGGGACAGGCAGCAAATTGGAAGGTGATGACAGAGTATATGCAGTGCTGTGGTGCTTTTATTTGTTAACCCAGCTGCAGATAAAATGAGAGCTTGGAAGGACTTAATGTGTTTGATATTTATCCTTAGGGACAACATATTCCGATGATGAAAGTTGTACAAGATATCCCACTCATACTTTTGGCATTTTACCTCACTAATCTACTTCTCTCTCTAACGACAGTAGAGTTTCACTGACTACAATTTTCAGTACGATGTACTTCAATACCAACCACTTTCCTATTCTATTTATTCAGAAATGGTGACTCTCTAATCTGCCATTTTCATGGCCCTTGGTCCTTTAGTGTGTCTAGTCTCTTGCATGTTCACTGTAAAGGTATTGGAATAACATTACCTTTATTAATCATATAGATTAAATCAGAAAAAATTAGCAAGTCAAGAAAAACTGCAATATTTTAAAGGACATGGTAGCGTGTATGTGGCTTGTGCAGAAATAATTCTGAATTACTGCAAGATCCTGTCACTGGAGGGCTAACATCTGATCCTGCTCTATGCTTGTTTCCTTAGTTGCTGACAAGGCTGCCTACCTGATGGGTCTGAACTCAGCAGACCTGCTCAAGGCCCTCTGCTACCCCCGAGTCAAGGTGGGGAATGAATATGTGACCAAGGGCCAAACTGTGCAGCAGGTAAGAGACAAGTGATAATAGGAAACAAACGACTTGAATTAAAAATTTTGAACTTCCTCTTTTGCTGCAGATGGTAGATTTCCTTTAACCTTTTCTTAGGTATACAATTCAGTGGGTGCCCTGGCTAAGTCTGTGTTTGAGAAGATGTTCCTGTGGATGGTTGTTCGCATCAACCAGCAGCTGGACACGAAGCAGCCCAGGCAGTACTTCATTGGTGTCCTGGACATTGCTGGCTTCGAGATCTTTGATGTAAGGGGACGACCTCCATAAATGTTTCCTGGAAGAGGCATTAAGAAATTGGAATAATTTGGGGGTTGGGGTTTGCTCTATTTCAATTATGGGGTATTTTTATTTATTGGATAATCCTGCCTTTCCTCTAAGAATGGTACCCTTCCGGTTCTCATAGCATGTAGTATCCCACAGGGCCGCAGATATTTGTAGATGGTTGTTGTTAGATGCAGAAGTGAAAATTGCATTGAAAACTGTTGAACAACTGATAAATAATAGCAGAGAGAGACTTTGAGGAAGTAAAATATGCCTTTTTAAAGTAAGATTTTGTTAATGCTGAAGCCAGATTTCCTCTGAATGCTTGAGAATAGACATGCAGTGTGCACAAATTCAAACAAATAAAAAGGTGGACTTGGACTAAGCTTTGCAAATCTTTTCAGAGCTCAGAAATATGTTGAGACAGGGCCAGGGCCTAAAAGGGTAGATATATTAGAGGATGGAATATGCCAGTCACCTGTCCAGTTCCAGCACTGCAAGTTCAAGATTCCAATCATGGAGACCCTAATGGGATAAGAATTTAAGAATAAAGCCTGTTGGAAGACGGAAGGTGTTCCTGGAACTGAAATTCTCAAGTAAGTGAATCTTTACCTTCTGCAGTTCAACAGCCTGGAGCAGCTGTGCATCAACTTCACCAATGAGAAACTGCAACAGTTCTTCAACCACCACATGTTTGTGCTGGAGCAGGAGGAGTACAAGAAGGAGGGAATTGAATGGGAGTTCATTGACTTTGGCATGGACCTGGCTGCCTGCATTGAGCTCATTGAGAAGGTTATTGGCCCCTGCATACTTAATAGATTTCAGATATAAAATGTAAAAAGAATCTTCTATGCTCCAATGAGACCATGCCAACCAGAGGCACTCACATTTAATGCAGCACAAACCAGGATTTTTTTCTGGATTCCAAGCATTTCATATACCTTTGTGACTGTCTCTTACTTCACTGCCTGAGAGTTTTTTTGCATTATACATATGATTTATGGAGCAAAAATTTCAGTCTTGGTCGCTACTCTGAAGTTCATACTCAAACGTGTGTATTTTTTTAATACATGCTGAGTAAGTAAATGCACCAAGCAAACTCCATTTTAACATTTCTTAGGAAATTTTCTGTCTCGTTTTAAAGAAAGAGCATATAGGAAGTTTAAACTCTTCCTTATAGCTGACTGCTACTACTTTCATTCATTTTGCCTTCCACTTTCACCTAACATGTACAAAATTAATTTCCACATGCTAGATCATTATTACATTGCAACCCTGAATCTTATGGGGGAGCTCATTTTTGTGTAACTGATGACATATCCACTAACAAAATGTCCTTTTACACATATTGAGGACGATTTTTGGCTATAATTTTAATCTTTCATTCCTCTTTCCTATGTACATTGCCTCTGTTTCCTCCTTCCACACTTTCTTCACATGTTGCTGTTTCTCCCAGCCCATGGGCATCTTCTCCATCCTGGAAGAGGAGTGCATGTTCCCCAAGGCAACTGACACCTCTTTCAAGAACAAGCTCTATGACCAGCACCTGGGCAAGTCCAACAACTTCCAGAAGCCCAAGCCTGCCAAAGGCAAGGCTGAGGCCCACTTCTCCCTGGTGCACTACGCTGGAACAGTGGACTACAACATCTCTGGCTGGCTGGAGAAGAACAAGGACCCTCTGAACGAAACTGTTGTGGGGTTGTACCAGAAATCATCCTTGAAGACATTGGCCTTACTCTTTGCATCTGCTGGTGGGGCAGAAGCAGGTGATTTCTTTGAAATCAGTTCTACTATAATTTACAGAGAAAGAAATTAGAATCTTGTAATAATAATTTGCAATAATATCTACATTTCTAAAACTGAAAACCCAAAACCTCATCTACTTTTTGGATCTCAGTCTAATAAAGGATATTACAACTCCCTAAAGACCTTAGTAGATCTGTAGGTTTTAGAACAAGACAGCTGTACTACAGCATTAGCTGAGAAACCAGATTTCTGCAATCTGGGCCATTCCCAAATACTTCAGGGAATACAATCAAGTGTATCAACATGCTGCTAAATTTATGCATACCCTTAGGTGTAAGGATGTATAAACACTTCACGTGGTGTATTCACTAGCTATTAATTTAGTTCCTCAAATATCTTTCTATGCAACATGTTACCTTTTATTTCCTGACTGCATTTTCTAAATTTCAGCTTGAGGTCGCTAGATTTCCTTCTACTGTCATCTGAAAAATTCAAGTCTCTTTTTGTAACTTTAACCACTGTATGTGTTTGCAAATTTTGATCATATTATTATTTTTGCTAGATTTTTCAAGATGAACACACAAGGTTTTTCAGATTCTGTGTGCTCTTGTCGTTCATTTCTTTATAAATAATTTATTACTTTTTAGAGAGCAGTGGTGGCGGTGGCAAGAAGGGCGCCAAGAAGAAGGGTTCTTCTTTCCAGACTGTTTCGGCTCTCTTCCGGGTACTGTAAAATAATCATTCTAAACTTACCACATTATGAAAAGAAAAACAGAAAATTCGGTTCAGAAAAGCTTTAGATTGATCTTATATATCTTTGTGTTCAGAAAGGATAAAATCATTTGCTTCTAGTAAAGAGGAATTCTTACTGAATCTTGGGAAGTAGTCTTTCAGAACTGCCCAAAAGTTCTGTAAAAAGAATTTACTGACCATGGTTTTATTTTAGTGTTTTTATCTCTACCTAGTATTGAGATTGTGCAAGTGACACTTTTAAACCCAAGGCTTTGTTCTTGCTCCTAAGGAAAATCTGAACAAGCTGATGGCTAACCTGAGAAGCACACACCCCCATTTTGTGCGGTGCCTTATTCCTAATGAAACAAAAACCCCTGGTAAGTTGCTCAAGTTCCAAGGTGAGATATATCTGATCTTCTCTGGGCAGTAAAATGAAATACAATTTCATGCTGTGATTTCTCAGGTGCCATGGAGCACGAGCTGGTGCTGCATCAGCTGCGCTGTAACGGCGTGCTGGAAGGGATCAGGATTTGCAGGAAAGGGTTCCCCAGCAGAATCCTCTACGCAGACTTTAAACAGAGGTCAGATTATGTCATCACCCTCCACCATATCCACAAAAGCTGAATAATTCGCATTTCCTAATTTTTTTAAGTACTGTGGGAGTTATGGAAGAGGTTCACTGTATCTGCCTTTAGGTATACAAAAATCAGTTGTCCAAGTTAGTCATCCAGTTTCTTTCTCTAACTACTGAGAGAAAAAGACATTTTAAAAGGGCTATTATTTATTCCCGTTCTTTATTCATATTCTGGTATGAGGTGAAGTATTTTTTAACTATCCAGAAATGAAGTTGACTACTTTACGCTTAGGCACCTGGAGAACAAAGCAAGATGACTTTCACCTGTCAGCACAGACGTGAATAAAGACACTAAAAGACATTCTAGACTAACTTGTTGGAAAACCAAATACAGTGAAAGTATCTTGCTTCTTGTTCTATATCACCTGGAAAATACTCAGCTAGTATGTACTGCCACTATTTAGGATTGAGATTTGCTTCTCCTTGCCACATATTTTATTCTTGTACATAAAGTTCTCATTTAGAAATAAGGCATTCAGATAACATGGCATGTGAAATATGTCAGCAGTTACCCACGGAAATCAGTACTTATTCCGTGTCAAAAATCTTTGGACTAAGGGAAATGCACAGTTTTCCTTAAAACCATGTTTACCCATGAAAACATGATTTCTATATAAGGAAGAGTTCAGATTTATTCACCTGTCTTCCACTCTTGATCCTCCTCCAGAAAATCTTAACAATGGCATTGGTTTGCTTGGGTTTGATGGAGCTTTCAGGAATCTGACCTTCTCCATACTATATTTCCTCCCACAGATACAAGGTGCTTAACGCCAGTGCCATCCCCGAGGGACAGTTCATCGACAGCAAGAAGGCTTCTGAGAAGCTCCTTGGCTCAATCGATGTGGACCACACCCAGTACAAATTTGGACACACCAAGGTACAACCCCCCCCATTCACGGTGTCCCTGGGCTTTGCTCTACCTGAGAATGATGTGCTGCAACATTGCCTCTCTCAAGGTGTTCTTCAAAGCTGGGCTGCTGGGACTCCTGGAGGAGATGAGGGATGAGAAGCTGGCACAGCTCATCACCCGCACCCAGGCCATGTGCAGGGGTTACCTGATGAGGGTGGAGTTCAAGAAAATGATGGAGAGGAGGTAGATGTTTACTTGGCCTGCTGGGCCAATCCTTATCAAATACTAATGGCATGAACAAAACTGAAAAGAAGCTGCTTTACAAAAAGTCTCATCTATTTCTTATTAATTCAGTTTGACAATATGGAAGTATATCCTGAAAATGGATGAAGCAGTATAAAATCCCAGTTTAGGGAAACAAATAATTTTTTTAACACTCTGTACTTATTTTTGCTGAATTCATTAAATGGCTACATTTTATATATGTCCAGAAACTCGATATCTACATTAATTATTTTAGGCCACTGCTAAAATAAAAAGAGAGAAACACATATTTCTACCACAAGAGAAGCATCCTCTTCCCTTTGATAACTTTCATAAAAGCAATCAGGTGAACTTATAGATGTGTTCCTTTTCATTGGCCATGAAAGTGATCCAAACACCTGGACTCCAAAACTGTCCATACAGGTTGATACTCTAGGTACCACTAGAAGGTTTTCTGCAGAAATAGATATATTATATATAAAAGCTTACCTAAATGTTATTAAAAATATATATTTAATAATACATGATAAATATTTTATACATAGAGATATACAGAACTATATATACATATATACTATATGTAGATTACTTATGTATATATACACAATTAAAAAGTATTATGTGTAGAATTTCATGTTAAACATATTAATATATACTGTTAAATAGGTTTTCTAGGTTTTAAAATAGGTACCAAAATATATTTTGTTATTACCTTTCAGGGAGTCCATCTTCTGCATCCAGTACAACATTCGTTCATTCATGAATGTCAAACACTGGCCATGGATGAAGCTGTTCTTCAAGATCAAGCCCTTGCTGAAGAGTGCAGAGTCTGAGAAGGAAATGGCCAACATGAAGGAAGAGTTTGAGAAGACCAAGGAAGAGCTTGCAAAGTCGGAGGCAAAGCGGAAGGAGCTGGAGGAGAAAATGGTGGCCCTGGTGCAGGAGAAAAATGACCTGCAGCTCCAAGTGCAGTCTGTGAGTATTGCTAAAGTTTTTGACTCGTAATATCCCATATAAAATCATCCCAAATGTCTCAGTAAAGACATATTATCCCAAAATAGTGCTAGAAACATGCCTGTGAAACAGTGATCTTATCACAAAATTTTGCCAAAGCTAAACATCTAATTAATGCTCAGAAAACCTCTAGTGAAGAGTTGAATGGGAATTTCTCAGAAGAATGTTTAAGGGTTTAACACTCAGGTTTTAAAACACTGTATCCTAAAAAATGTGCCTACATGGCTCTCTGCATCAGACCTCTATGCCAAAGATCTATTACTATTTCCAGTCCACAAAAATGCAATAGAAGTATATTTATTAAAAGATACAATGGACAATGGCTCTATTGTCAAATTAATGTTAAAGTTGAATGAACAGTTTAAAAATGTGTGACGACATTTTCCTTCATTTTAGGGGATGGAGGCAGTCTAAAAGAGAAAATCTTATATTATTGAGCTTTACCAACGAAGTAGACTGCAAAGCATCTTGGAGAGAATTATGTTGTCCCTTGAAAATCAATAAGAAAAATTAATTAATTGAAAACTGTTTTGTTTAAATGAATCATGTAGGAAGCTGATGCCTTGGCTGATGCTGAGGAAAGGTGTGACCAGCTCATCAAAACCAAAATCCAGCTGGAAGCCAAAATTAAGGAGCTGTCAGAGAGGGCAGAAGAAGAAGAAGAGATGAATGCTGAGCTGACAGCCAAGAAGAGAAAACTGGAGGATGAATGTTCAGAGCTGAAGAAAGATATTGATGACCTTGAGCTAACACTGGCCAAGGTGGAGAAGGAAAAACACGCCACCGAAAACAAGGTATGAGGCAGGACCTGTCACTCGCACTCCAGAAAAGAGCCCTGTGCTATTCCAGGACTTCTGTATCTGCTTCCTTTACTTACACTTGCTCCCTTCTTCCTAAAGGTGAAAAACCTGACTGAGGAGATGGCAGCCCTGGACGAGACCATCGCCAAGCTGACAAAAGAGAAGAAAGCCCTCCAAGAGGCCCATCAGCAAACCCTGGATGACCTGCAGGCAGAAGAAGACAAAGTCAATACGCTGACCAAAGCCAAGACCAAGCTGGAGCAGCAAGTGGACGATGTAAGCACAGAGACATAGAGCAGGAACAGGACAGGTATGGAGTCTGACGTGGCTGGTAGAGCACTGATGGTCTTGTTGTGTTTAGCTGGAAGGGTCCCTGGAGCAAGAGAAGAAACTGCGCATGGACCTGGAGAGAGCTAAGAGGAAACTGGAAGGAGACCTGAAGCTGGCCCAAGACAGCATCATGGATTTGGAGAATGACAAGCAGCAGCTGGAGGAGAAACTGAAGAAGTAAGTGTGGCTCTGGGGCACCTGAGTGCTGGGCTGGAGCACTTGTCTTTTTTCTTTGAGCTCTAACACAGTTCACTTTGCCCAAAGGAAAGACTTTGAGATCAGCCAGATCCAGAGCAAGATCGAGGATGAACAAGCCCTGGGCATGCAACTTCAGAAGAAAATCAAGGAGCTGCAGGCAAGACTCTGTTCCTTCCCCTGCCTTGCTCAGGCTCAGCTCTGGCAGGAGGAGGGCACGGGTGTGAAGGTTCCCTCGTGTTCTCCAGGCCCGCATTGAGGAGCTGGAGGAGGAGATTGAGGCAGAGCGAACGTCTCGCGCTAAAGCAGAGAAGCATCGCGCTGACCTGTCGAGGGAGCTGGAGGAGATCAGCGAGCGCCTGGAAGAAGCAGGAGGGGCGACAGCAGCTCAGATCGATATGAACAAGAAGCGTGAGGCAGAATTCCAGAAGATGCGGCGTGACCTGGAAGAGGCCACGCTGCAGCACGAAGCCACGGCTGCCGCCCTGCGCAAGAAGCACGCGGACAGCACAGCTGAGCTGGGGGAGCAGATCGACAACCTGCAACGCGTGAAGCAGAAGCTGGAGAAGGAGAAGAGTGAGCTGAAGATGGAGATTGATGACTTGGCCAGTAACATGGAGTCTGTCTCCAAAGCCAAGGTACACAAATATTTCTTCTCGTTAATTCAAACATCATCAAGTAGTTATATTTTAACATATTTATTTACTTTAGAATAAATGATTGCACTTTGCAATTTGAATTTTTTAAAAACATTTCAGTACTATTTTAATAATTTTTGTATCCTTTGGGTGAGAGCTTAAAAACTTCACCTGTAACACCTAACCTAAGAAACTCTGCGGTCTCACTGCTTTGTTCAGAATATTACAAAACGAGACGCACTGACCCTATTGCTTTTTAGTTTCTTCTAAAATAGAAATTACTCCTAGAATTGAAATTGCCCTTTCCTTTTTAATCCTATTTTTCTTTTCCTTCCTTTAATACTTTAGTGATATAATGTCTAAGAGACAAACAGAATTTTAAATGAATTCTTCGTTTTACAGCATTCCATTATTCTTGTTATCTGTTGAAAATAGATTAGCGTTCATTAATAAATTATAGAATCATGGAATGGTTTGAGTTTGAAGGAACCTTAGAGATCATCTCATTTCACCCTCCCTGCAATGGGCAGGGAATACACAAACGTTGGAACCGGGGACACAAACTTCACAGAAATATATATCCATTAACTGAGAAATTTTGGCTTCTGAATCATTCTTTTTTTCTTCATAAGATTTCAGATTCTCACTAATTATGAGTTGAACCACCAATCATCTTTCCTTCCATTCTTCATGCAAACAGGCAAATCTGGAAAAGATGTGTCGCTCCCTAGAAGATCAACTCAGTGAGATTAAGACAAAGGAGGAGGAACAGCAGCGCATAATTAATGACCTCAGTACTCAGAGAGCTCGGCTACAAACAGAATCCGGTAAGACATTTGTGTTTTTAAGAGAATACTGTATACTACTTGGGTCCTTTAAAAAAAGGATAAAAATCACCTGGGGTCTTGGAGGATTGAGCATGAACCAAGTTGAGCCTGAGCCAAAACTCTGGTTTTGTGATGAAGATGGCCAGCAGATCCCTGAGAGTGAGTTGCATTAGGAGAAGCATTGCCAACAGGTTAGAAGAGAGTGATCGTTCCCCCTACTCAGCACACATGAGGCCACACCTGGATTGCTTGGCCTTGTTAAACCTCCTGAGAGTCCCATGTGCTATAACCCCTCTGGATGGCACTGCAGTACTCATTCTGTAAACTCACGGCTTAGTGCAAACACAGAGTAAGGCTATTTGGATTTTACATGACAGGTCATTTCTAGCCTCTGAGATAAATGTGGGTAGATATCAGTGATTAGGAATCCATGAAAGAAGTAAAATTTTGTTTAACTCATAATATTTTTATATGGACATTTGTTATTAAGATTACCACTTTTACATAAGTCATACCAAGGTTTTTTTACTCATCTGAAATCTCCTAGGTGAATATTCACGCCAGGTGGAGGAGAAAGATGCTCTGATTTCTCAGCTGTCAAGAGGCAAACAGGCTTTCACTCAACAGATTGAGGAACTCAAAAGGCATCTAGAGGAAGAGATAAAGGTAAGAAGGCTCTCCAAATTCTGAGTTGTCCATTGGATTCCTTCTGCCTAGGAGGAGCTTCAGGTACATATGAAATTACAGAATCAACAAGATGAAAGGGAGGAAAAAACCAAATAATACAGTGCAAGCCTTCCCATACCAGTTTGGTTCCCCTTCCCCAGCAGTATATATATTAATTGTTTTGCGGATTTCCAGACCTTCCATTTTCATTCAGTAGCTTGCCATTACTCATAGCAGAATCAGTGCCCATCAGCATTTCAGTCAGATTTCCAAGGATATTTCCATTCATTATCACATTGCTCTTCTTCCCCAAGGCCAAGAACGCCCTGGCCCACGCCCTGCAGTCCGCGCGCCACGACTGTGACTTGCTCCGGGAACAATATGAGGAGGAGCAGGAGGCCAAGGGGGAGCTGCAGCGAGCCCTGTCCAAGGCCAACAGCGAAGTGGCCCAGTGGAGAACCAAATACGAGACGGACGCGATTCAGCGCACGGAGGAGCTCGAGGAGGCCAAGTACGTGGGGAGCAGGATAGCAAATGATGGGAGAAGGTGGAGACTGGTCAAGGGAAACTGGAGTCTCTGAGAGTAGTTTAAGACAAGAGTGGGATGAAGGCAAGGATATACTGTCTTTGTGGTAAAGGGGACAGAGAGAGGGCGAGAAGAAGTGTCAATTGGAAGGGAAAACATAGGGCTAGAGATGCTAAGACAGGCTTAATAGTCCGTAAGTGATAAGACACAGAAGTGATAGCTCTTGTTGGCTGCATGCACTCGTGGGCAATAAACAACACTGTGGAAAACATTTGGATCGAAACCTCCAAAGTGACCAACTCATGACAGTACAGCACTGCGTCCTTCCAAGCCCTAATGTGGCACTGTGCTTCTCTCCTCCCAGGAAGAAGCTGGCACAGCGCCTGCAGGATGCAGAGGAACATGTTGAGGCTGTCAATGCCAAATGTGCCTCCCTGGAAAAGACAAAGCAGAGGCTGCAGAATGAAGTGGAGGACCTGATGATTGACGTGGAGAGATCCAATGCTGCCTGCGCTGCTCTGGATAAGAAACAGAAGAACTTTGACAAGGTCTTTTGGCTTCCAGTACCAGCACTCCTGGCCAGAGCATGCCCCTGGGATTGCCCCATCCCTACTCACACCCCGTTTCTCTTCAGATCCTGGCAGAATGGAAGCAGAAGTATGAGGAAACGCAGGCTGAGCTGGAGGCCTCGCAGAAGGAGTCGCGCTCTCTCAGCACGGAGCTGTTCAAGATGAAGAATGCCTATGAGGAGTCCTTGGACCACCTGGAAACAATGAAGCGGGAGAACAAGAACCTGCAGCGTAAGTCCCTGGCGCTCTGCTCCTCACTGGGCTTTCTCACTGTCAGCCATTACCACCATTCTTCATGGGCCTGGGCCTGCAGGTCTGCAAAGATGCCTGTCCCCTTGGTGGGACAGGGCCCTTCCCATTCTGCTCTGTGCCTGACCATGCCATTGCTCTTTGTTCCCGCAGAGGAGATTTCCGACCTCACGGAGCAGATTGCTGAGGGAGGAAAGGCAATCCATGAGCTGGAGAAAGTCAAGAAGCAGGTTGAGCAGGAGAAATCTGAACTTCAAGCCTCCTTGGAGGAAGCTGAGGTACATACAATGCTAATAAATGGTGTTCCTCCCCAGAGTATGGGTGGAGTTCTTTGGAGAGACAGCAGGAAAGCAAGCCTGCCTTTCATGTGGAACTGCATAAAAGATTCCTTAGAAAGTAAAACTCTCTTCGTGCTGAATTGCCCAGGCCTCCCTGGAACATGAGGAGGGGAAGATCCTGCGCCTGCAGCTTGAGCTCAACCAAGTGAAGTCTGAGATCGACAGGAAGATAGCAGAGAAGGATGAGGAGATTGACCAGATGAAGAGAAACCACCTCAGAGTCGTGGAGTCCATGCAGAGTACCCTGGATGCTGAGATCAGGAGCAGGAATGAAGCCCTGAGGCTGAAGAAGAAGATGGAGGGAGACCTGAATGAAATAGAAATCCAGCTGAGCCATGCCAACCGCCAGGCTGCAGAGGCCCAAAAGAACCTGAGAAACACCCAGGCTGTGCTCAAGGTCTGTTGAACAGAAATTGCCTACAGAGAAATATCTTAGTTGATACTTTCAGTCCACAACAGCTCTAAATCTGCTTCTAATTTCTTTCACTGGCTCTACAGGACACCCAGATCCATCTGGATGATGCTCTCAGGACACAGGAGGACCTGAAGGAGCAGGTGGCCATGGTGGAGCGCAGAGCAAACCTGCTGCAGGCTGAAGTTGAGGAGCTCCGGGCAGCCCTGGAGCAGACAGAGCGGTCGAGGAAAGTGGCTGAGCAGGAATTAATGGATGCAAGTGAGCGTGTGCAGCTCCTCCATAGCCAGGTGAGGTCATTTGGTGAGAAATGCCTTTCTCTGTAACTGGGAGAACAATTTTATGCTTTATTCCAGTCACCACTGGAGGCTCAACTTGGACGAAGACAGTCTTCTTTTCTGAAGTATTCATCATGTTACTGAAAGATATCTTTGCTGAAAAAGTGTGTGCACTGGTTGTTTTCCCAGGCTGCATACAATGACACCCATGCTTCTACCTTGTTTGCATCCTGAGACACTTTATTCACAGGGTCATGCCAAGTTCTCTGAGCAGTCAGGGAATGGAACTCTGAGACCACAGCAACATTCATTCCTTGTCAGCTGAAATGTAGCACTGAGGAATCCTCATGTATTTTTTTACTAGCAAGAAAGTGGGGATGAACTCCTGGCTCTGATTTAGCATTTATCAAGCAGAGTTTGACATGAGCTATGTGTCATAACAGCCATTGAGCAGTCAAGTGCTGAAATCTATGGAAAGTGTGCAGTTTCAAGTGATGAAACAGTTCTGGAAGGGATTCATCCTATCTACATTCAAATTTTTTCCTCTTTTCAGAGAGTGGATTAGCGTTCCCTAATGCTGAAGGGGACGGATTTCATTGACTTTTCCCTAACTCTATTTTTGTTACTTTCCAGTGCCCGGCTTGGTGGATGAGATGTGGCACAGATTATATTTCTGAGCACTTTTTCAAGTTAATAAAATTATTTGTTGGAGAAAAAGAAAAAACAAAACAATATGTTTTTTCCCCAGTGATAAGAAATGTTACTAGAAAAATCTCTGGTATTGATTTTTCACATAATTGTGTCTTAAATTATTGAAAATCCTGTAATATTCTTGATTTCAAATAATGAACTACAAAAACAAACCTCTGATGCTGCTCAACAGAACACCAGCTTGATCAACACCAAGAAGAAGCTGGAAACAGACATTGCCCAGATCCAGGGTGAAATGGAGGACACCATCCAGGAAGCCCGCAATGCTGAGGAGAAGGCCAAGAAGGCCATCACAGATGTGAGTTGGGTGCTCCTGGCATTGCTGATGGTGAATGTACTCTTCCCAAAATATCTCCAGCCCTAAAATGGCTTTGATCCTTTGCTCTGATCAGGCGGCCATGATGGCAGAAGAGCTGAAGAAGGAGCAGGACACCAGTGCCCACCTGGAGAGGATGAAGAAGAACCTGGACCAGACTGTGAAGGACCTGCAGCACCGTCTGGATGAGGCCGAGCAGCTGGCACTGAAGGGAGGGAAGAAGCAGATCCAGAAGCTGGAGGCCAGGGTGTGTAGGGCTGGGGGTGTGTGTGAGTGAGGCTGTCCTTGAAGAGGCATTGCAGGGCAGCTGCAGGGCTGGGCTTGTCCTTGCAGGTGCGGGAGCTGGAAGGGGAGGTTGATGCTGAGCAGAAGCGCAGCGCTGAGGCCGTGAAGGGTGTGCGCAAGTACGAGCGGAGGGTGAAGGAACTGACCTACCAGGTAAGGCAGGAAGCTTTTTCATGTTGATACATTCTATTCCCAGAACCCAAAATATAACCCTGAGGGATTTCTCTCTGTCCCGAGTTACGCATACAAGAAGGAGAATAATGAAAGCACCAGAAGATTACTATCTTTCCAGTCAAGTTAGGAAGATCCAGCTTATCACATCTGTATTACTGGGCAGCAATGTTAATTAGAAATGCTACTCTCTATTTCATGTAGAGGAGGGTAAAAGAGATGCTTCTCTGTCTTGTCATTCTCTTTAGTCTGAGGAAGACAGGAAAAATGTTCTCAGGCTGCAGGATCTGGTGGACAAACTGCAAACTAAGGTGAAAGCTTACAAGAGACAAGCTGAGGAGGCTGTGAGTATCACTGTGTTCAGTCAGTCTTTATCAAGGTGGAAGTGGAATTCTGTGTTGATTTTTTACCTTGTGTAGCTCTGTTTGAACACAGGTCAAAAATGTAATATATAATTTTTAATGCAGTGAATAACTGAAAGATGATTTAATGGCAATAACTGTAATTATAGATAATTATTCAAAAATTCCGAAGTGCACTAGCACTTCATTTCCAGAGCTGGACTTTTGGTATGTCTTACTGATCATTTAAATATTTAGTTTGGATTCCCCCTAGAAATATTAAACAGAATTACATACTAACTCATAATCTTAAGGGGGGGTTTTCGTTATTCAAAGCGAAAAATGCCACAGCATGTACAGGACAGTGTTACAGCAGAATTGTTTTAAAACCTATTTTATGTTTCTTCCTATCCCCAGGAGGAGCTGTCCAATGTCAACCTCTCCAAGTTCCGCAAGATCCAGCACGAGCTGGAGGAAGCCGAGGAGCGGGCTGACATTGCAGAGTCACAGGTCAACAAGCTCCGAGCCAAGAGCCGGGAAATGGGCAAGAAAGCAGAAAGTGAAGAGTAAACGCCTCCAGTGCTGTAAAGTGAGAGGATTGCACAAAATGTGACATTCTATCACTTTTATTTTGTAATCACTGCTTTGTCCTTCATTAATCCATAGATGAGTAATGCCTACATAATAAAAATTGCAGAGCTTACGCCATGTAAGGAATGAGAAAAGTGTTGCATTTTAATCATTACCCTGAATTCTTCTAGGGTTTACATTTTTCCTTGCTTACTTAAACTTATTTCTCAATTAAAAATCTTGCTTCAGGTATTTTCAAAGGGTTTCAGCCATTTTTAAAGTGGTCTAATCAGACATCCTGCTTTGTTCTCACCAGGAAATTTCATCTAATATTTCCTTAGCTGAGAAAATCATTATTTCTCTGAAAAACAATGTAATTGTCCCTTATAACTGTTGCTTTAGGAATATAATAGATATTATCTCAAATGTTCTGCCCAAAGAATAAGGACTTATTACACCTTCCTTCCTAATCCCGCTTAATCTTTGATTATTCTTTTAATTCTTGTCTTGTCTTCTTTGCAAGAAGATCTTAGTTCAGGTTAAACTTCTTCAATCATTCAAGCCACTTTGGAACATAATTTAGAGGACATTTAAACCTAAAATGAGATCTACTTTCAACTTTTGTTCATGAAAGTGATGTGCAAACCAGCATTCCCAGGGCAGCATAACCAGCAACCTCATGTAGTCTGTCAGACATTGTCTATATTCTGTTTGCAAAACTATGCTGAATCTTCTAAACTGGTAAGGAAGACACCTCCTATGAAGTCTTCAGCATAATCCTGATAACTTTGCCCAACATGGCCTCACTGAAAACATGGGTTTTCATTCTTTGTGGATATCAGACAACATCAGAGAAATCCACGGTCACCTCTTAAAAACCACATTGATCGTTCAGTGTCGTTTCAAGCAAATGCACTCCAAGCGGTCTATTAACCAGAACCTGGGTTACCCTCCTCTCCTAGGATGGGCTGTAACATCAGGGACACCTTCTACTACACCAGGCTGCTCCAAGCCCTGTCCAACCTGGCCTTGAACCCCTCCAGAGATGGGACAGCTGCAGCTTCTCTGGGCAGCCTGTGCCACGGCCTCAGCACCCTCACAGGGAAGAACTTCTTCCTAATATCTAATCTAAACCTACTCTCTTTCAGTGGGAAGCCATTCCCCCTTGCCCTATCACTCCAGGCCCTTGTAAAAAGTCCCTCTCCAGCTCTTCTGGAGCCCCTTTAGGCACTGGAAGGGGCTCTGAGCTCTCCCTGGAGCCTTCTCCAGGTGAGCACCCCCAGCTCCCCCAGCCTGGCTCCAGAACAGAGAGGCTCCAGCCCTTGGAGATATCTGTGGCCTCTTCTGGAGTGGCTCCAGCAGCTCTGCATCCCTCCTGTGCTGGGCCCCAGGGCTGGGGCAGCTCTGCAGGTGGGGTCTCACCTGAGTGGGGAAGAGGGGCAGAACCCCCCCTCCCCGGCTGCCCACGCTGGGGGATCCCCCCAGCACACAGGGGGTCTCTGGGTTCCAGCACACACAGCCAGGGAATGTTGGGCTTCTTGTCAACCAACACCCCCAAGTCCTTCTCCTCAGGGCTGCTGTTGATTCACTCCTCACCCAGCCCATAGATGTGCCTGGGAAGGCAGTTTATGCACACACACACATCTAACGTGCATATTTATACATACACGTACTTAGGTACATATTTATCTATACGTACATACACTCGCTCATGTAATTTCCAAAGCTACTTTTTTGAGCAGTGATCCAGTTACATGAAAATTTGCATTATTCTTTCATCACTGATATATCATCAAGGTCAAAAGTAGTCACTCTTTTTAGCATTCAGTTTCAAGGCTTTGAAAAATACTTTGCAGCTTTACAGGACAGCTTGCCTGATTGGATTCCTTGTTGAGTGTCATGACATCTCCAAGAATGTTCCCAGAGTCACGTGTCAGACACCTGAGAAAAGATGTCTGTGGGATTGATTGCCACCTGTGAAAAGGATTGCTACTGAGCTCCTTTTGGAGAAAAAAAAAGTTGACAAATCAGCATGCAACTTTTGTACCACACAGATAGTCCTGTTTTAATGAGCCTACTTGCTCAGACACCCTCTTATCAGCCAAGAACTGTTCCGTTTTGTGGGGTGCCACCTCCTACTTTTTATTATTTTTTTTTTCCCTGCCTCTGAGTGAAGCAGATAATCTTTTTCTTTCAGGGAGTGTGTGGACCTCTAACCAGAGCGCAGCTGCGCAATTCCCCCGTAGGGTGTACACACAAGTCCTGTGTAAATGTCTGGCTGGGAAAACACCTGCAGTCTTGGCACTGGTTGGACCTGAGGGCGTGGAGCTGCAGCAATCATGGCACTCCCTGGTTAACTGATCCAGCATGTTACATTGTCCCCCAAAATCCTGAGCTTGCTGAATTGCTGTTACAAAACTAGCCAGGAGTTCCCTCAAAATACTTTTGTTGGAAAGACAGGGAAGGTAGCTAAAAAGAGTTGGTGCAGGTTGCCTGTTAAATGTGGAAGAAAAGGACAGTACGGAGTTTTCTGCTTGTTTTGAAAACTAGAGAAGTACAGCACATTTCACAAATGTCACTCTTTCCTATACCCATCCTCCCAGATATTTTCATAGCAAGGAAAGTAGCAGTCCTTGCAGCAGCTGGGTTCAGCTTGGCTCTACAGAGACGCCTCGCAGAGCAGCTCTGGCCTGGATGACTGTTCGGGCAGAGGTGAGTGGCCATGAGGAGAGCAGAGCCCTGATGAGAGCACGGTGACCCAGCTCTGCACCTGGCTGCTGGCAGGACTGCAGGAGAGAGGTGAGGCTGCCGTGGGCAGTCGGAAGGCAAAAGGGAGAAGCAACCTTGCTGTGACAGAAGTTCACTTCTCCACACTGCATTTACTGCCTGCTTTGAAACAGCTCAAGCAAAGCACCGTGTTGATGTCCCAGATGCAGAATCTATTTTACAAAAAGCAGAGGAGTCCTTAGCACCAGGCAAGGCCCTCCTGATGCCCTGGTAATCCCTGCTCAGTACACAACCAGGGCTGTTTCGTAACCTGCTAGCAGGCTCTGTGCACAAGGACAGCAAGGGCAGAGGGGACATTGCTGAGTAGGGCTGAGAGGTTCATCAAGGACAAAGAGGATCCCGTGTCCTTTGGGGCCGTGCTGGGCCCCAATGCAATATATACATAAATAGAGCTGCTGGACTGAGCTTCCCCCCAGGCTGCTCCTGGGATTTGCTTCAGATGCAGCCACTTTGGACACTCAGACACCATCCCCAGGGACACGCCTGCAGCAGGATTATCAGCCTGTCCTTGTCCAGGATCACTTCTCAAAACTATCTTATATAACATCACAGATGCAGACTTAGCTTCTTTAAGAAAGGTGATATACCTTCTCACATGGCTTACAGATATTGATTAAGACACTACCAGCTGGTTCTCCCACCTATCCACATATCTTTCATTCTCCACTAGGTTTGTGGAATACTACTTCCCTTTCCAAATGCTGTTTTTCTCAATATGTTTATTTATCACTGTGTTCTCAAATTTTAATCATTATTAACTTCTACTTTTTCCTAGTGTTGGCACTAGTTTTACTGGGCCACCATTCCCTGAAACACTTTTCAAAAATTAGCATTCTACTAGACAACTTCCAGATCTCTAAAAGCAAGGCAGCTTTAGCAAGAGCTCATACACTACAGCCAGTAGTCCAGATGTTACATCTTCATGCTTTTATGAAAACCTTGGGTAAGTATCCTCTTGTCTTGGCCACTGGTTTATGCTGGGGGAAGAAAAAAATACAAATTTAGGATGGACATCACCTTTCCCCTAAAATATACAGTATATATATCACTGACTATTTTGCAGTATTCCGTAGTTAGCTGAAAGATATCTTCAGTGCCCATGTTCCAGTATTGCAACAGAAGCTTTTCTAGGCTGGGGGTAAGTGACAGCTGTGAAAAAAAAAGTGCTTGCAAATATATTTTTAGAAAGGAATCTCTCAAAGATTTTCATTAATTCTGTTTGGCCTTGGTGAAGTGTCGAACTCATGTTCAGTGATGCAGAAAATCAGCATGAAATATCATACACTTTTGACAAGTTTAGGATATCTTTCTGTTCCTTTTACATTAATTATCCTTGTAGTTTCATTAGAAAAGAGCATCACTTAAAGACAGGCTCAAAAGATCAAAGTGCGTATTTTCAAATCTCAATTCATTTGCTTCTATTAAATGCAGGAACATCTGCTCAGATCAAAAATGTGTTTGAAGGTACATCTCTCTGTGTAGATGCAGTTTTTCTGGCAACACTGATCATTTGAGCCTGAAAGTCATGCTGTCCAACCCGAGAAGAGCTATGGAGGAATTCTTGCTCTTTGTCCATGGAATAGGAGCCTGAACACCAAAAAGCTTTCAATAAAACAAGACACCACCAAATTAAACTGTGGGATTACCATGGCAATAAATCTCAGTGAGTCATGTGACAGTTATGCACCTTGGGAATGGTGTCTCCTTTCCTCCTTTTCTCCAGAACCAGTCCCCTACAACTTTGCAAACACATAATTTAAGTCACAGGGGATGGGTTTTATCCCACTAATGGACACTAATAATGGGTATGATAGAATATCTTTGTGGCTTTCAGAGACCTGCATGAACAGTGAAGGATACAGTCCAAACTTACAGAATTGCTAATGCAGATTAATGATCTTAAAGGCAACTTTGCATCAGATGTAGTGGAAGACTCCTACATGGAGGCTAAATCCACAAAAAAATTACATTTTTAGAAGCTTTTTGAATTGATGGGGGATAACAAGAAGGTAGTTGCCCCTCTTCCCCTTTCAGTCTTCCTGGTGTGCTGTAATAAGACCAACACAAGAACCTGTTAAGATGGAGTGATAAAAGGTCTGAAAGGTGATGGTATCAGGAGCAAATATGTGTCTGCCTGGAGGCCGGGGGGAAGGGGGTTGGGTCTGAAACATGAGAATGGCTACACCAGTTCAGACCAAAACGTCCATCTGTCCCCAAAGTGTCAGATAGCTGCAGATACAGCAGCTCATCTGTCAGTGGTCTGGGGAGCCAGTGTGGAAGCCTTGCTTCCCTAACCACCTGTACTGGGAAGATTGTCCCTTCCTGAGCACCCACTGGAAAAGCTACTGGGTAACTGTGACAGGATCAAAGCTATTTCGTGCTGGGAACAGGTGTGGTGTGTACCCTGAGTCTTGCCAGGAGCACGGGATAGAGAAAACAAACACTCCGCCATCCACAAAGAGCAAAGAATTCATTAGACAACCAAACGAACAAATTTGTCAGGTGGGGCTTAGCTTATCTAAGCTTTCAGCTTCGAAGACAGGCTGACATTTATGTATCATATAGTTTGACAAAGCCAGAATTATGAGAACTCCTGAAGATGTTTGTGGTTGACCAATGTTTGCAAACAGGAGAATTTATAGAATTCCAGCAATAACGGTTTGCAGAAACCATGAAGATGAATCTGCTGGTACAACACATGTTTTGAGACTGACACAAGAGATGTGTGGTCCTCTCCTTGACAGATAAATTGCTGTAAAAAACTCCATGCTTATGCTTTTGATACATTCACATCTCCATACATATATATGCACTAAGTATTATGAACAACAAAACAATAATCAAGATAGACAATAGACCAGTCACATCAGTATCTTATCTATATCTGCATATCCATTACCTCTAAAACTTACCTGGCACCCACCTGGTATGTTTACCTGAATTGACTTAAAATGTGCTTTCCACAAATCTTCCTGTTACACAATATTTTCTGAGTCTTTACATGCAACACGTTTGGTTAATTGTTTATTCAGCTCAAATAAACTTCACAGGTTCAGTTTGTCTAACTAGAAGAGAAATTTTTTTACTTGGCTACAAGATAAGTCTTTTATATTTTATTTGCCCAAAGGAGACATTATTCCTCCATTCATACAATGTGAAGTAAGGTGGATATTGAGACCCCTGAGCCATTTAACTCCCCAGCGCTTTACTGGGATGCCCCTAAAAGAGGATGCTCAAAGACATACCTACAGCCTTTCCCCCTGGCAACTGGCCAAAGAAAAATGAAATAAAAATGTTATCTTCACATCTGAGTGGTGTCATTGTCATTTCAGAGAGAAACTGTGCTCACACTTCAGGTCAGACTGGAAAAGCCTGTCAATGACTGATTTTTTGAAAAAGTAACAAAAGCATTGGAAAACATTCTAGAAAGGACTCAAAAAACAAGAGAAAAGGCCTAAATAGGATGCCTTTCAACACTGCAGGAACCCATTTTCTGTAGCAGAATCCAATACAGATGCCTTTGCTTCCTAGTGTAACTAAATCATAGGCACCCCGAACAGAATCCAAAACAAACAGCCAAGGAGAACTCTGTAAATGCACCAAGGATGTTCCCCAGGCCGAGCCAACGTGAAGCAATGACAACAATGCATCTGACAATCCATCTCTTCCCACAGGGGAAACTGGGTCATTCCACAAAAAAGTGGTTAGATTTCACGGCCTCTAAAGTTTAAATAATTTTCTGACAAATGTTTCTTCTGCCTTAAAATAAAGAAAAATGAGGCAATGATGACAAATCTACTTTGCCACCTTGTCTCCTGTACAAAATTATCTTGTGGTAAGAGAGTTTTCCCAAGCAGTTCTCACTCTTACTTGGGGAATGCAGATCCCAAGCTCCCTTTCCTGTAGTTAGAGGGCTCTCAGCAAGCTCACAGCATAGGCCCACATGGGAACAACTGGCTCAGTTATGGCTTCCTCCCTTTCTTAGTGTCCCTTGCAGTGTCAAAACCAGTCCTTAAACAGCTAATCTTAAAGGAGAAGACACTCTCCTTCCACTTTCCTTTGCAGAGCAACTTAGAGTTATTCTGGTTTGACATCCAGCCTGCTCCACAACAACCTCTGCGGGATAGGGGAGTGGCACAAAAGTTGGGCACCTTTCTGCAGGCTGAGACCTTGAGCATGCCTTGCAAACCAACTGGTCAGGAATGCAAGTTTCTCTTGTGGTCCACAAGCTGGCAGCTGTCTCACTCTGCCCCAAGATGGAGGCTGGCTTCAGGCTTGCCAGCACCCCACACAATGGTATAAAAATTTTTGCCTCAATAAATCTTTCTCCTTATCTAGCAGCACGTGTAGATAAACAGGGAGGATAGGAGGGCATCCATTAATATTATATCCTTTAAGAAATGTGCACAATTAGAAAAATCCCATCCTGCTGACTAAGGCAAACCCTTGCAGTGCAGAGCCAAGTGTTGCCTTATTTGGCTTTATCAGAGCTGTCTTTGGGTTCCTCCATCCTCCATCCTGGCACAGATCAATGTGGAAAGGACAGGTCAGTGCAGCTGACTCCATACAACCTTAAACCAACCCTGTCTCTGATTAATTAGCAGAGAGATCAGAGCTACAACACGTTTACAACTAAAGAGTAAATTATTATTGACCAAAAATAGAGCACTCGAGTGCTGTGTGGGCAGGAGGTAATGTATAAAGAGCCGCAGCTGAAGGCAACCTTATTATTTGTTACCTCAGCATCTCACGGTAAGTGCCATCCGCTTGCTTCGTACTCTGACCACCACATCTCCACAGCTCCCCAAAAAGGTGGAATACGAAGGGGTGTTTTCTTCTCCTTCCCCACCTCTAACATTCCAGGTCATGCTTTACATGCAAAGTCAAGGTTATACAACCCAAACCACTCCAATGTGATGCACAAACAGAGGCAGAAGAGTCCTGGCATGCCAGTCCTTGGAAGGGCCTTCTACCAGCTTTGCTCCCTCCGAGTCCTAAGAAAGGCACAGGAAGACTAACTCAGAAGGCAGTAGAAACTGACTAGGATTATATATGTAAAGTAGCTAATTTTTTCCTGGACTTTAGATCTGTTTCAAGCAGCTCACAGGAATGTGGGGAGGAACACAAGGCTCTGCGTGGAATTTTGCTCTAGGTCAGGAGTTGTAATGCACTGTGTGCAGTTCAGCTATCTGGAGAGACTACACAGGGCACAGGAATGTTTGATATGGCACATGCTCAAGACAATGGACTGGTTTTGATCTAACTCTCTCTGTCCTTTCTTTAACCATTCCACACAGGTTCGGAAACCAGATTTCCTCGTGGGCTCTCTGAAGGTAGGGGTTCAATAAATAACACATACCTTTGCTAACTGATCCTGAGCAGAAAGTAAAGCTCACCCAGACAGTGGCAAGGGCAGGTGCAAAAATCAGTGATGTAGAACCAGGATCACTGGAAAGAATATATGGTATTTTAATCAACATGAGCAATAGTCACAGTTCTTGGAGGAATACTCCACGTATTTGGAAAGTAAATTAAGATGCTCAAACTTAGTCAAGAGGGCATGATAGACAGAGACAGTAATGGCTTTTTTGTGATGTAACCTTGAATTCTGGGATTTATAGATTGTTAAAATTCATCCCCTGCCATCTGCACAACTGCTGGAAGCCTGAGGTTGTGTTTGGAGAGGAGGCTCAAAGTAATATTCAAATGTTAGCTTCCTCTGGGGTAAAATCAAGAAAATTATGTACTGACTTTGATTTATCATACATGCACTGAAACCCAAACAAAGTTCAGAATGATCTTGTCCCCTGCCTAAATTTTTAGATGTCCAATAAAGTAGTCTCAGTGGCTTTGTGTATGTGGCCCTGAGAAGGATGTAGCTGTGCAGGTCAGTGAACAGCAGGTGAAGACAGAGCAGGACCAGCTTTTGAAGACTTCTAGCTTGATATTCCCTGTGCTCTCACTTGGGCACATAGCCCTGTTTAAGGGGGATGTCTTCAAAGACAATTCATCTCTGTCTACAAAAGGAACTTTCTTTATTAGCACTCCTTCAGTGGATAATTAAAATTGGGACAGAAGTTAAGTGCCTGGTTAGTCCTCCTCTTCCTGTTAGTCACTAAGAGTGACCACTGTCTGGATAAATGCAAATTACAAATGCACAGACTTTCTGCAACTTTTCTGTATTCCTCCAGGGCAACTGCAGACATGAGTTCAGATGCAGAGATGGCAATCTTTGGAGAAGCTGCTCCCTATTTACGGAAGCCAGAGAAAGAGAGAATTGAAGCCCAGAATCGTCCATTTGATGCTAAGTCAGCCTGTTTTGTGGTAGATGATAAGCAAATGTATGTGAAAGGTACCATACAGAGCAAAGAAGGTGGCAAAGTCACTGTTAAAAAATATGATGACACAGTAAGTGATACCAACTGTTACTCCTGTGTGATCATCCAGTTGAGGCAGTTCCCTGTTTTAGATTTCTCGTGTCGTTCCCTTCTTCTTTTGCTAGACTGTGACTGTAAAGGACGATGAAGTCTTTCCCATGAACCCTCCTAAATTTGACAAGATCGAGGACATGGCCATGATGACCCACCTCCACGAACCCGCTGTGCTGTACAACCTCAAAGAGCGTTACGCAGCCTGGATGATCTACGTAAGTGGCAGCAGCAGCTTCCTTTGGGCAGCGGCACGAGCTGCTGGGCCAGGCTCAGGGGAAGCCAACGTGCTGTGTCCCTTCCTCGCAGACCTACTCGGGTCTCTTCTGCGTCACCGTCAACCCCTACAAGTGGCTGCCGGTGTACAACCCGGAGGTGGTGTTGGCCTACCGAGGCAAGAAGCGCCAGGAGGCCCCTCCACACATCTTCTCCATCTCTGACAACGCCTATCAGTTCATGCTGACTGGTGAGTTACTTGGCAAGAGTGGAAAACCCTGATATAGGTAGGGCTGGCTGTTTGGTCAAGGAACTCTTGATAGTTCAGACGTTTTAGGTTCTCCTCAGTGGTCCCATGGTCCTACAGCACAACGCAAGATCAGACTGTAAAAATCGTAATGGTCTCTGGGCTATCAGATAATGAAGGCAAAGCCGTAGCTGTCTGTATGGCTTCGTGCCCCCTCTCCTTGTTAGGAATTTAAAGAAATGGTAAAGGAGAAACACAGCAAATAATCTAATTACAATTAAGCAATATTTAAGCCACGGTCTATACATAAAAGAAAACAAATAGTAAGTGGGAAGCCTTGTGAAGAATCACTGCTTGAAGTTAAATTTTGTGCTACTTCACCCCTGTCTGTACAGAAAAAAAGTCCAGATGCACGCTAATGTATGTTAATGCATCATTTATCTTTTCTTGTAAGAAAGGGATAAATACTGATATAATATAGTTATTTCCCTTGAAGTCAGTTAGTTGTGTCTGAGGAACTGATGCCCTCCACATCTCATCTGAACAGCTCTTTCTGTGATTATGTTTTCAGATCGTCACAACCAGTCAATCCTTATCACGTGAGTATGTTTTGGTATGAGTGACAAAGCTGACAGGCAAGTGATTATGTTTCCTGTTTCCTGAATTAATTTTTATTTCAACAGCGGAGAATCCGGTGCCGGGAAGACTGTGAACACAAAGCGTGTCATCCAGTACTTTGCAACAATTGCAGTCACTGGGGAGAAGAAGAAAGATCCACAGCCCGGCAAAATGCAGGTATGACATCAGCTCCTCCTTCTAGTATTTGCCCACACTGTGCCTGCTGAGGAGAAAGCACCAATGTGTATTTAGGGGTTGCAGGACTATCTAAAGGCAGAAAGTGTTGTGCGGCTGAGAAGACAGTCAGGATGCACAACCCAAGCACACCTATGCTCATTTACCCCCGCTGCCCAATCTCCAACCTGCTGAACTCTTACCTATAAGACCATTTTGTCAATGTAGGAAAGGCCCAGGCCTCTATTTACCCAGGGGAGTCTTTACCAGAGAGGGGAACATAATGTCAGACAGCAGCTTTCTCTGCTCTGACTGTCCGTCTATGTACCTATTCATCAGTGTCCTCTGAGATCAGCTGCATCCACAGCACCGGAGTGGCTGTGCCTGAAAAGAGAGCAGTCAGTTCCCACTGGCACGTGCCTGTGCCATTCCTGGCCCTTGGTTTACTCCTACTGACAGGGGAAGTGCAGGAACTCTGGACTCCAGAATGGTTGTGCTGAAGTTAAGCATCATTCCAGTTGCATCAGGCAGTCGTTTCCACTGGCTGGTTTTTCTGTCTGCGGTCAAGAGGACAGCCCTGAGGGACAGCATGAGAAAAGGGATGGGTTTGGGACAGCTGGGACCACTTGCCTGACAGTCAGAAAGTAACCTCAGAAAGGATCCTTGCAGAAAAGAAAATGCATGCCTCGATGTCCCTTTGCACAGCTGTTGCAATCTGAGCCCACTGGTGCATTTGCAAGGCACGGGCTTCATTCTCCGTCACAGAGCAAGCAACAAGCGCCCTTGTGGCACAAGTGTGTGCCACCACAGCCTGTGAGATGTGCATCAAAGCATGTGACATGTGTCAGCATGTTATTCAAGTACCGAAGGGTGTAGTGGAGCTTAAGGAGATTCCAAGGCTGAATATTCTTCCACTCAGAGGCAGGTGTCTGTGATTGATGGGTTGTTATGGCCAAGGCAAGTTCATCACAAGCACTCTTTCCATCAGCACCATGTTAGAATCTCCTGGGCTCAGCTTTCATCAGCTGCTCACTATGCCAGGACTGATCTCAGAAAAGCTTCAAGACAGCTGAGACGTGTACAGACCATGTGTGATAGAAGGAAAATCACCTGGCTCTCAGACTCACAGTAATCTGTTCTTCCCTCTTCTGACTATGCACAGAATACTCTCTTTTTTTTAGCATTCCAATCTCTGTGACAATAAGAACATTAAATGAAACACTCAGGTTGTGGTTCTGTGTAGCCCAGCATTCTATGGCAGATACAAGCTGAAATCAGATGCCAGGCAATGGTATAGGAATAAGGGAAGTGTGTAACAGCATTTCCCCTAAATATGGTCTCAGCCTCCAGCACTTTGTCACCCTGCCTGTGGACAGGACTCCAGAATGAACTTGTGTAAAGAATTGCCATGTCTTCTTCCACACTGTTATCCATGTTCAGTGCTCCTGTTTTAGTTCCTTGGTTACAACTGTGCACTCAAAAAAGGCTTGGTGTTGGTGTGGTCAGCTGCACTGACACACCTCTTCTCTTTTCTCTTCTCTTCTCTTCTCTTCTCTTCTCTTCTCTTCTCTTCTCTTCTCTTCTCTCCAACCCTCTCCCCGACCCTCTCCGACCCTCTCCTCTCCTCCCAGCACCTAGAAAGCTAAAAGAGATGCATGTGAGAGAGCATTATTCTATGTCTTTACAATTTTTTATTTAAAAAAAAGATATAGAGCTTCATCCGCTACTGTGTTGCCTTAATTTTAGAGGTCCATCTTCACGGTGGACCAACAAAAACTACTTTAAAGCTGCTGTGCCATCTGCAGACAGTGCTGGGAACGGCAGTCCCTCTCCCCTGCAGCACGTTCCAGGCTGCGCTGAGCACCGCACGCACAAGGATTCAGTAACAAAGACAGTGCCGCTCACCTTTCATCTGATATAAACCAATTTATCTTTTTTTCCCCTTATTCTTTGATTTCCATCTGTCTTGGAAATTATCCCTGTCAACATTTTCATGCCCTGGTTGTGTAGGATCAGTCACGGCTTTGCTAGAGTCATACTAGTGACTCTGCTTCCTGGACTGTATTGCACTGAAAAGGAGAGACATAATGTCACAGCAGCTTTTCTCCTTCCACATTTTTGCACCTACCAAGAGAGATACAAGACAGCATCAAAACTTTACGTGTTGATCATTCCTTCTGCAGCAATGCAGCAAAAAAAGAAAAAAAAAGGATCAAAGAGCCTCTGTTCTCTGCTTATCTAAGTTTGGTATTTGAGTGCCAGGCTTTGTCCGTGTCCCAGTCTTCAAAGCATGCTGAGAGCTGCATTGCTGCATCCTGAAATGCTGCTGTTGCTTGAATGCAACTGCAAAATTTTACATTCTCCCTTGGTAGTTGCTTCCTACCAAAGTCTGTGCTACTTTCTGTGGGTCGTGGGCTCGAGCAACCTTCAAAAAAATTTCCAGAATTCTCACATTTTCTTGAGCTGTCAAGGACTTTGTGAACAGGAATGTGGAAACATCTCTCATACAGGTTTCAAATGCCCTGAACTTCACTGCAGTGACTTTATGTGTGATATCCAACATGTGGTATCAGATACGAGAAGCAAGCAAAACACAGATCTGTCTTTCAGCACTCTTCCCTTTGAAACCAATGGCAATATCCATGAGTGTTGGCTGATGAGTGCTTAAGAACTCTGGTAATTTTTAGGTTTAAATCATATGTGATATGTAAAAATTATCTGTAATGTCCCTTTTGCAAAATTTGATATTTGCTAAGTAGTAAAGTTTGATAAAGAAGCATTTTCTTCTGTAACCAGGGAACTCTGGAGGATCAGATCATCCAGGCCAACCCACTGCTGGAGGCTTTTGGCAATGCCAAGACTGTGAGGAATGACAATTCCTCACGCTTTGTGAGTTCATTTCAGATTTGTTGGAATGAAGACATTTAATGCAAGGCTCATTCATTGATTGTCATAACCAATGGTTTGCTCTGCACTGCTTGATAGGGAAAATTCATCCGGATTCACTTTGGACCAACTGGCAAGCTGGCCTCTGCAGATATCGAAACCTGTGAGTTGGAGCAAGTCAGTGCAAGCAGAATTTATATGTTTGCGACCTCAATTTATCAGGAGACTAACAGCACCTCTCTTTTGGTTAGATCTCCTGGAGAAATCCAGAGTCACTTTTCAGCTGTCCAGTGAAAGGAGCTATCACATTTTTTACCAGATAATGTCCAACAAGAAGCCGGAGCTCATTGGTGAGTGACAGCAGCGCTGGGCTTGGCTCAGTGAATGCTTTCTCTTCCCACTGCGACCTGCCCCAGTGCCACTAAAGGTGACCCACATACCTGCAGATCTCCTCCTTATCTCCACCAACCCCTATGACTTCCTCTACGTGAGCCAAGGAGAAGTCACGGTTGCCAGCATTGATGACAGCGAGGAGCTGCTGGCGACAGATGTGAGTAGAGCAGAGCAGCCCTGCGGCCAGTCCAGCTGCAGCCAGGGAGGCCTGGCCAGCCAGGCCCAGCTGCCCAGTGCCACGGGGCCGGGATGGTGCTGGACACACTCAGCACAGGCAGGGACAGAAGCCCCACCTGCCCCTTGGGCTTCAGCCTTTATGCTTTCCCAACTTGCCTGTTGCTTCTGCAGAATGCTGTGGACATCCTGGGCTTCAGCCCTGATGAGAAGGTGGGGATATACAAGCTGACAGGGGCCGTCATGCACTATGGGAACATGAAATTCAAGCAGAAGCAGCGGGAGGAGCAGGCGGAGCCCGACGGCACCGAAGGTAGGGCTGATTGCAGAGTTTGCTTGTGAGCTGCACCAGCACAGAGCTAGCAACCCCACCCCATAAAGTGCCCAGCACTTTGAAAATTATTTTCCTTACCAGAAACTAATTTTTTTTAAGATTGTTTCAAGTTTCACAAAGTCAGTGATTTAATTTATGCTCTACAAGGAAACAGAAAGACATAAGCATTGCTGGAGCCCTTCAGGCAAGGACACAGGATTGTGCTGCAGCTGAGACATTGCCTTTGGAGCAGGGGGAATATTCTCCATGAGACTAGAGAGGAGGTTCTCTTGACAATAGATCCATTTGAGTTGCACCAAAAGTAGGGTCCTTGTAACAGAAACATCCCAGAGGACCAGGACACCTTTCTCTGTCTCTACTGAACTTGTTTGCTGTCTCTGATCCTAGTGGCTGACAAAGCTGGCTACCTGATGGGTCTGAATTCTGCTGATTTGCTCAAGGCTTTATGCTACCCCCGGGTGAAAGTCGGGAATGAATATGTAACTAAAGGACAAAATGTCCAACAGGTACATAAACAGCTCATCAGCTTTTCAACTTCTTCAGTGTTCTTTCAACTTTAAAGCCAACTCAACATTTATTGCTGCCATGTCTGTGCCTCTTACAGGTGTACAATTCAGTGGGTGCATTGGCTAAATCGGTCTATGAGAAGATGTTCCTCTGGATGGTTCTTCGCATCAACCAACAGCTGGATACGAAACAGCCCAGACAACATTTCATTGGTGTCCTGGACATTGCCGGCTTTGAGATCTTTGATGTGAGATACTGTAGGTATGCTTGCCCACTGAGGACTCCTTGAAGCTAATGAGCATTTTTTTTGTATTTTGAATTGTGCAGTTCAACAGCCTGGAGCAGCTCTGCATCAACTTCACCAATGAGAAACTGCAACAGTTTTTCAACCACCACATGTTCGTGCTGGAGCAGGAGGAGTACAAGAAGGAGGGAATTGAATGGGAGTTCATTGACTTTGGCATGGACCTGGCTGCCTGCATTGAGCTCATTGAAAAGGTGGAAGAAATCTTTTCACTGTAGGACAGCACATTTCTTTTATGGTCATTTATTTTAGTTCACTCGTTCTTGATAAAATGACACATTACTGTTGAATTACCTTCTCACATCAAAATAAGCAGCTTATGAAACCAAAGCTTTTGGAACAACAGGCTGTCTCTGTGAAGACAATGGGTTCCTGAAAAACATGGCTGGGGTGGAAGGGAGAATGCCTACAAAATGTTAATTTGATGACTTTAACGACTGCCTTTAACAGTGAGGTGAACCTCAAGTCTTATTCCTTGCAGTAATGGCTGCCCTCGGCACCACTTACTTTCTTTATGTATTCATATTTCTCTCAGCCCATGGGCATCTTCTCCATCCTGGAAGAGGAGTGCATGTTCCCCAAGGCAACTGACACCTCTTTCAAGAACAAGCTCTATGACCAGCACCTGGGCAAGTCCAACAACTTCCAGAAGCCCAAGCCTGGCAAAGGCAAGGCCGAGGCCCACTTCTCCCTGGTGCACTATGCTGGAACAGTGGACTACAACATCTCTGGCTGGCTTGACAAGAACAAGGACCCTCTGAACGAAACTGTTGTGGGGCTGTACCAGAAATCATCCTTGAAGCTGCTGTCCTTCCTTTTTTCTAACTACGCTGGTGCAGAAGCAGGTGAGTGCTTTTTCTGTGATAACCAATAAGGCAAAAAATCAACTACAGCCTACTTCTGCTTCTCCTCTCTGTGGTATACTCAAGGCTACCAACCCCTAAGGTGACCTTGTTCTTGTGTGCAACCAGATATGCCAAAAATAAGACACCAACATGCAGAGCTGCTGGAAACACCACATTTATGTGCTGCACAGAAGTAAAGCACACCAAGCCCAAACCCAAGTGACAGGCAGTGTATGTTTCCTGACTGACTGTGTTGTGAATCACCTGCATGCCTACACAGCCACTAGACAGGGCCAAATAAATGTGCAAAGTGCAAGAATTTTAGTCTTTGTAGATGGAATTTTGTTTCTTGAGGGGAACTGGAAGAGCTAAAAGCAGACCATGGAACTATTTCATATCCAGCTGAGCAGTCCTGGTGTTGTGACAGAAAAAGAGAGAGACTGAGAATAAATTTAGAAGTCCTCTGTGGGCATCAGAGCACAGTCCCCACTCCTCTTCTTTTTTTGTGTCTGAAGACCATCAAGTTAGACAGTCAGTAGGTCTGCCTTACCAAAAATGGCCACCCAGATTTCTACCAAAAAACCTCCAATATTCTGGTAGTCTGGATGCTGGGCAAAAAAGCAGAGGCAGTGTACAGCAGTAGTCAAGTCAATGATAGTCAAGTAGTTAAGGCCATCAGACTTATGGTTCCCAAGGTCTGAGGCTCAAAAGGCTTGATTTAATTGGGTTCATGGGTGCAGCAAATATGGAAAGACACTGAGCTGCTTGGACTTGTATTCCTGAGACTAAAATTTGCTTCCTGCCACAACTCAGAATAGAACTGTATTCTTCACCTGGAATATTGGATTGGAAGATTTTTCTATAGGAGACTTCCCTGCACTGATAAATGGATGCCTGGTGCTGAGTCACATTCTTGTGATCTTCCACCTAACTAAAAAAATAATTTAAAATGGGGCTTTGTGTAATAGTGAAGGCAATATGTGACCAGTAGCACAGAGTACACTGTCAGGAAACTTATGTCAGGCCAAAATGTTCCGTACCAACCAAGCCACGTACACTGTGATGCAACCTAAGTGCTGCATTTGAGACCAAATACACCACCCACTGATCAACAACTACCTAGCAGCAGCTCACTAAACTCTCAGGGAGCTGTATGTCAGTATTTAAAATTAAGTATTTTACTGGTCCATGGCCAAGCAAAGGAAGGTGAGGCCTACAAATTGTACTGCTTATTCTAACTGTTCACCTCCCACCTACTTCTTCCAAGGTGACAGTGCTGGTGGTGGCGGCAAGAAAGGTGCTAAGAAGAAGGGGGGCTCTTTCCAGACAGTGTCTGCTGTGTTCAGGGTATGTGAATTTCTTTTTACATGAGCCATGCTTCCACAAAATGATCTGAGGGCTGGAACATCTGTCCTGTAAAAAAAGCTGAGAGAGTTGGGGTTGCTCAGCCTGGAGAAGAGAAGATTCCAGATTATTCTGTTTTTTCAATATATAAAAGGGGGCTTATCAGAAAGACAGAAGAAGACTTTTTACCAGGGCCTGTAGTGACAGCACAGAAGGCAAGGATTTTAAACTGGAAGGAGGTAGATTTAAATTGGATATAAGAAAAAAATTTTGCACTTTGAGGATGGTGAGGCCCTGGCACAGGTTGCCTGGAGAAGCTGTTGTTGCCCCATCCCTGGATGTGTTTATGGCCAGGTGGGATGGGGCTTGGAGCAACTTGGGATAGTGGGAGGGGTCCCTGCCTAGGACAGGGATGCTGGGCTCGATGACCTACAAAGGCCTTTTCCAAGCCAAACCATTCTGTGATTCTATAACTCCCTGCAATTAAATAATGCAGAAGCTTTGTAGCTTGAAGCTGAAACCTTTGTTTCGGTCTATCACAGGAAAACCTGAACAAATTGATGACTAACCTGAGGAGCACCCATCCTCACTTTGTGCGTTGCCTGATTCCTAACGAGACCAAGACACCGGGTAAGTCCACCACTGTGTTCTGAAGACATGGGACTGACAGGAATTGGCCTGTTAAGCTTCCACACCGATTTCCCAAACAGCTCCCTCCACATGTGAAGTCCTTTTGGGGGTTGGCCTGCAAGACAGTAACAAGGGGAATTTTTTGTGTTGTCTATTGTGATTGAAGAATTTTGAGCATTACCTGGTGCACAACAGTTACCCATCTTTGCTTAATGTGTGTACAGAACTGAGGGTGATAAAGAGGGGCTTGATTACAGCTGATAAAATTGTCTGTTGTGGGTAACAGCATTAGAAAATCCCTTGTCTGGATGCCACTACGCTACACTGGGCCACCTTTGCCTGCATCCAATGAGGAGGCTGATGCTGTTGAAGGTTTTTCAGTTGGTCTCATAAAGCATGATCCTGCCATTTTTTGAGAAATGTGGCCTGATGCTTTTTCACAAGCACTGCTAGCCCCTGCATTCTTAGTAGAGCTCACGGGTGCAACTCTCCACGACTTGTATGAATTGAAGGCATGTTCTGTCTGCACTTCCTGCCTCTTTAATCAAGAGCTGCTTGAATTAAAAAACAAACAAACAAACAAACAAAAAAACCCCAACAAACAACAGAGAGAGATCATTCTGGAATGCTAATACATATGAAGATTCCTTGGAATAAAAACGGAATCACGATGGATGTATTTTGTTTAAGGTGAAATGGACCATTACTTGGTGATGCATCAGCTGCGGTGCAATGGGGTTCTGGAAGGCATCCGAATTTGCAGGAAGGGGTTTCCAAGCAGAATCCTTTATGCGGACTTTAAGCAGCGGTAGGTGCTCAGTTACTGCTTATTGTCTGTTGAGAAAAGGGCTCAGTAAACACACAGCTCAGGGGACATGTCTGGTGACAGACAGCATGGAGAGACACTTTCCCAATCAGACGAGATTAGTGGCATTGGAGGAAACCCAGTCATTAATACTGTTTTGAGGTCACTCCAGTGTTTCCCTGTTTGACCCGACCAGAGATTTCTTGATACCTCAGAACCAGTATAATTTCTAAACTGAAACCAATGCCCAGTGATTCAAAGAGATGCAAAACACTCGCCGTGTAATGAATAAGGTGCCATTATAGACTACTCTCTGAAGCCTTCCCGAGTACAGATACAAAGTCAATCCACGTGAGCCTCCTCAGAGTGCTCTGTCTCTGGCCTTGTTCTCTTCATCTTTAAAATGAAGACAGCTAAACTAGTTCATGTGGGCTCAGCTGCCATAGAGTGCTAAACCAGAACTGTCTGCTGTTATAGTTAAATGTAGCATCTTTCATGCTGCACTGGTGTGAAAAGGACCCAAGATCTCTCTGAAAATGTCCTGAAACCTGACATTCAGTAAGGGATTATCTAGTCTCAATTGTCAAATTTTAATTTGAGGTGACAGAGGAAGGAATCCATCCATAATGGCCATAGTCCAGAACCACAAAGTGCTTTAGAAATGATAATGGAAGCCAAAAATAGAGAATAAACTCACTGGACTATTTTCACTGTCACAATTTTATGTAATTTTCTTCAAGGTAGACTTGAGAATAAGAAATGCTCCAGTGTACAGTCACACATCCACATTAATGTATCTGAAGAAACCCCTTCAGAAGGATTAGATGGTCCTATCCATGACACAGGCTTACCTTAATCATTTAGCTACCTGGCAAAATGCTAAGACTGCTTTTAGCACTTAAATATTAATACTGTGTCATTTTCAATCCACTCAAGCATTCAGTGGTACAACTTGCAGAGGCTGAGCTGTGCAAAATCTGCATTCCCTTTGGAATACAGCTGATCTTTGTCAGTAGTTGTAATTAATCTTCAACTCTAATTTGAGTAGCATGCCTCTGATCAATGAAACAAGTTGGGAAAAGGTTGACGTGTTCTATGCTCCTCCTAATTCCTGGACCTGCAGACACTCTTGGGTATGTGCCTTAGCTTTGTGAGTAGCAGCACACTGTGTTGTTACACAACCAACAGATTCCTCCAAAGAGTAGATGTGTCCCCCTTTCATCATGTTTTGTTCAACCAGACAACACTGTCTAGATTTCAGATGGCATATTCAGCTGCTTTCAGACAGCTCAGTTTTCATGTATTTCATGGCATACAGTGGATCCTATTTTCCTCACCCTGTTTGCAACCAGTTCTTGCAACCTGTCTCACCACAGGTACAAGATCCTTAATGCCTCAGCCATTCCAGAAGGCCAATTCATTGACAGCAAAAAGGCTTCAGAGAAGCTTCTTTCCTCCATTGATGTTGACCACAACCAATATAAATTCGGCCACACCAAGGTAAAGCCCTTGTGGAACAGTAGGTATAATTAAGTAAAATATTTTGCTTGTTGAAAGTATTCCTTGCATACTAAATCAGCCTTCATGATGATTATAAACAGAGTACACCACCAGCAAGAAGGAGTTGTGTGGTTCTTGTGTGAGGGGCAGCACTGCCAGCCCTGGGAACACCACACTACCAGAATGACCCAGCATAGCTGCAACTAGATTTTCTGCCGCTTCTCTCTCAAGCCAGTGGAACATATTTATATCAGTGCAGGTTAGACGGGCTCAGACAAGTTTGGACAGTCCTACTATCCAGGGGATTTAAGCACACAAAGTCTAGCTTCCATATCCAAAGCAGTGTTAGGTGAGACACTCTTCTTTGGTCAGCACAATCCAGTCAGTGCTGTCTCTGGGCATGAACCAATTGCCTTCATTGCTGAACAGATGTAGAATCATAGAATCATGGAATGGTTTGGGTTGGAAGGGACCTCAAAGCTCATCTCATTCCATCTCCCTGACATGGGCAGGGACACCTTCCACTAGACCAGGTTGCTCCAAGCCCCATCCAACCTAGCCTTGGACACTTCCAGGGATGAGCTGAATGTTCCATCAGCTACACTGGGGCAGACATCAAATAACTCTGCAATAACATGGTTAGGTCATACACAGAGTGACTTGTCATGAATCACAGGAACACTGAGGATTTAAATACTGACAGAAAATTTCTGTAGCTCTTAAACCTTTCCCCTGCAGGCATTTTTTCTAAATTTTTTCTAAACTGCCTTGTAACTTGCCTGCATCAGCTGTCAATGGCCATGTATCTGCCTAAGCCTCAAACTCTCTGACCCTCTTTTATGTTCTAGGTGTTCTTCAAGGCGGGTCTGCTGGGACTCCTAGAAGAGATGAGAGATGAGAAGCTTGTGAGCCTCATCACTCATACACAAGCTATATGCAGAGGGTACCTCATGAGAACTGAATTTAAAAAGATGAATGAAAGAAGGTAATACAAGAAAATAGCAGCAATTGTGCTGTGTCAGACCAAAGGTCCATCAGTGCAGTACATTGTCTCAGGTGAAAAGCTGTCCTTGGGAAAGAACCTTAGAAATCATTGGGGAACAGAGCAAGTACAAACAATCAGCTTCCTCCTGACAGTCTCACAAATTCTGGCAGTGGCTGTTTAGCAATGGGACCATGCAGCTGGACCGCAATACTCAGTTTTTAACAAGGAACTTTTCCTCCAGAAATCCACTCACTGTTTTCAGCCCTTAAAGAATCCTGTGACACAGACAGACAACTGACCAAGGGTTATGGTTTGTCTGTTTTCAACATGTTGTCTCATCATTCAATTGGATCACACTGGTTTTGTAAGGAATGACATATAATCACTCTCTGCTCTCCCTTTCTTTAATCTCCTTCCCTGGATCCATCATCTAAGATGAACAATCCCAGTTTGTACAGAGAAGTACTCCATACTTTCAACGATTCCACATCCCCTCCATCTTTTCATTCATTCCCTTTGAGATGGGATGAATCATGCAAAATTTAGAGCTCAGGAGTGACAGCACTGGACAAAACAAGCAAACCTTCTTGAATGTTGCTGACAAGTGAAAGTTTTAGGGGGAGCAAGGCTTGCATAAATGTACTGGACACTCTGCTAAACAAGGGCTCTTATTTGTAATACTCTGCAGCATATATTTAGCTCAGGTGTTTCCTGTGCCAGGTATAGTTTCTAAGAATTCAATAACTCTTACTGGATTTCTCTGCAAGGAATTGTCTAATCTCCCTTTGAACTATGGGCATTAACAATATCCTTTTGCATTCAATACCATAAAAATGCTTCCATTTTTTTTTTTCAGTTTCTGTCTTAATAATTTCTAATATGGTATTTTGAGTGACCCAAAAAACATCAAGCTGCTGTTCCCACAATTGACAGTAACTGCCAGATTTGTAATCTTAGCAGCAGTACTTCAAGGATGTTAGTTTTCACTCTGGTATTTACCTGAGCACTTTCATTTTCCTTGAGACTGAGGGAAGTCTCAGAGATTCCCAGTCAAATGCCAGAGAGGTCTGTCTGCCTTGTAGTATTTCTTCCTCATATATTCAGGCAATAGATATTAGTCAAGCTACTGAACCAGCCATTCTGCAATAAGGGCCTCAAAATGAGTCTTTAATAAAAGCAAGGGAGGTGAGGGGAAAAAGTCTCATGCAAAATTTCTTGGGGTAAATGCTGATGCTGTGTGGCAAATAATCAGAGTAGGTTTCCAGCTCAACTCTCACCACTCTCATAAACTGGTTTCATGTGTTTTCAGAGAATCTATTTATATCATCCAGTACAACATTCGTGCATTCATGAATGTCAAACACTGGCCATGGATGAAGCTGTTCTTCAAGATCAAGCCCTTGCTGAAGAGTGCAGAGTCTGAGAAGGAAATAGCCAACATGAAGGAAGAGTTTGAGAAAACCAAGGAAGAGCTTGCGAAGTCTGAGGCAAAGCGGAAGGAGCTGGAGGAGAAAATGGTGACCCTGTTGCAAGAGAAAAATGACCTGCAGCTCCAGGTTCAGTCTGTGAGTAACCTCCCTTTTCAGATTCACTCCACTTCCTCTGCTGCTCTTTTTCTCCTCTTTTCCATTGTTCTCTATAAACAGGCACATAACAGGGACAAAGCCTCCACTGCTTTTTGTCTGGTCGTGTCACTTACACCTAAGCAAGGTGCATAGCGTATACCAAACACCAGTAGGAATACAGGAAGTTCCAACAGCAATCACCAGTGGAAGTGATGCCATAATATTTTTTGCTTTTTCATATATTCCTCTCATATCCCCCTTCAAATACGCTTTTATGCAGCCTTTCTGTACCCTCAGTGCTTTTAACCCACATACTTGTAATTCCCTAAATTTGATAACTAGCTTAGACCCAAAATTCTAGTAAGCCAAGAAACTAAACATCTTAGAAACTTAGTAATTAGGGGGTCAGCAAGCCCCAGACCCAAGGTCTTCTCCAGAACATATTCTGTAAACTAAAATAGATCTATGCAGAGGGGGGTCACTCCTTACAAGGGGGCTCCTCCTGAACCTCCCATTGGAAAATCTATGATAAATATGCTAATATGTAAGGTCTATAATTGTGTAAGCAAACGATCATGGGGGGGCTTTTCCGTGTATTCTCCGGTGTGCATTTTCCAACGTGCATTGCGTGCCTCGGTCCAGGGCGGGGCATTCTTGCAGGGTGCTCCTGCCTGGATCTAAGAATCCTTAATAAACTCTAAGGTAAAATCCCTTTTTCCCCTCTAACCATGTTTGACTTTTAATTCTAAGCCCAGGATAAGGCATCAGAAGAATCAGACATTCTACAGCAAATATAATGTGTTCCTCATAGTGGTGTCTGATTCTGGATGAAATATAGGCTGTTTCCACATCTGCTGCCATTATAATATGGAGCCAGGGCAGGAGTGCTTTTCTGTCAGAGGCAGCACTGAAAACTGTGGAATCTGCTTTTCTCTGGAATACTGCTGAAAAGAGACTGAAATTGCACCTGTCAGGTTCTAAAAGGTAATAAAATATTACATGGTCAAGAGCAGTCTGGTGCAAGGGGACCTGTCACTTGTGCTTTCGAATCAGTTGAGTTTCAAAAAAAACCCCTGCATTGTTTCACTCACCAAGGGCCTTAACTGTCTTTTGTCATTTTTATGGTAAGTATAATGCGCCTTCAATGTGTTCTGACAGGAGAGTGAAAATCTAGCTGATGCTGAAGAGAGATGTGAAGGACTCATTAAAAGTAAAATCCAGCTAGAAGCTAAAATTAAAGAACTGAATGAAAGACTGGAGGATGAAGAAGAGACAAATGCTGAACTGACAGCAAAGAAGAGGAAACTTGAAGATGAGTGCTCAGAGCTGAAGAAAGATATTGATGACCTTGAAATGACTCTGGCCAAAGTGGAAAAGGAGAAGCATGCAACAGAGAATAAGGTGACAGAGGAATCAGGGAACTATTCCTCCCCAGGCAGTGCTCCCATAGAGCTAGTCAGTTTTTTTGAAAATTGCAGTCACTTACAAGTGCTCTGAATAGGAGGGAGATGTGTCCAATACACAGGAGAGAGGTATTGTCACTTATCAATCAGCTGACAGATTTTTTTCTGTTAAGGTTCTTTGTCATGCTATCATGGTTTGTTTCACTTTTATGGAAAACTTAAAATATTTTTAGCTATGCTTAGCACTTGATCATCTCTTTTTAAAGAACCTGACTTGCTGAGAATTTACTGCTGTTTTCATAGCAAATATATCATATGCAGGTAAGATATTCCTTGAGCAAGAGCAACTCAGAGGGCTTTTGTAAATCCCAATGGGAAAAACTTGCAGAGGCAAGTGAAAATCTAGCACGTTTGACTGTAATATTTAGTAGGATAGGGCTGGGGATCCAAAACAACTACAGCAGGAATTCCTACCATTGCAGGACCACAGAGATGAGACTCTCAGGCATGATAAATGCTGCTGCCCTCATTATTATAAACATAAACATCCTGCAGAGAGCATTTTGACTACATCCATGCAAGGTTTTGCAAGGATGCACTCACTGTGTTCTCAGCCTGCCATCTCTCAAGGCATCCCCTCACGGGATGGGTGCTGGCTGTCTGACAGGTAAAGAATCTCACCGAAGAGATGGCAGCTCTGGATGAAAATATTTCTAAACTCACTAAGGAGAAAAAGGCCCTCCAGGAAGCCCACCAGCAGACACTGGATGACTTGCAAGTTGAGGAAGACAAAGTCAGCACCCTTGCCAAAGCCAAGACCAAACTGGAGCAGCAAGTAGATGATGTAAGTAAAAGTTTTTGGGTTGTGTATATGTGTGTGTAACACTGTGACACATTACAGGAGACTAAAAATCTGTAATTGGGAGTATAAGTAACACCTAAAGCAGACAGGCCAGCTCTAATAATTTCGGCTAATAATACATTGCTAATTGACAGGGAACTGTGGAATCCAGCACATCTTTCATGTTCATCACCGGGTATTTCAGCACTGTAGACTTTTGTGATCTGATTTAACCCATTAGCTGAAGCAGGAGACCTGTGGCGGTTTGAAGCTGCTGCAGAGTTTTTTGTGTGTGCATATAATCCAGGAAGTTATGAATACTGGGAATTTATCCATATTTAGCAGTTCATGTGCTAGAAACCGCAGCTACTGGAAAAATTTAATTTCTGTTTTTTTCAAAAACTGGTATGTCAGCTGTGCACAGCCAAGCTGTGGCCAGCTCAGTGTCAGAAACTAAATCACCACGGCAGCTCTGGTCTCATGGTGAGAGTGCAGCACAGGTGGAGATGCCCTGGTTATTTTCTCTATTCATCAATTTCCAACTTAGTTAGATTTTTAAATCAAGAATAGTTCCTTTCAAAGTATAATTTATGCATTTCAAAGTATGTTTTATGTGTTCTAGCTTGAAGCATCTCTGGAACAAGAGAAGAAGCTGCGAATGGACCTTGAGAGAGCAAAGAGAAAACTGGAGGGTGATCTGAAAATGTCTCAGGATTCCATAATGGATCTGGAAAATGATAAGCAACAAATGGATGAAAGGCTAAAAAAGTATTACACTGACTTATGCTCTGATTTCTGAAATTCATGTTTTATCTTAAACATACTGAATTTACCTTCTTGCTCTTTAACAGAAAGGATTTTGAAATTAGCCAGTTGCAAAGTAAAATCGAAGATGAGCAGGCTCAAAGTTCTCAGCTTCAAAAGAAAATTAAGGAGATTCAGGTAAAGTCTAGGAGTTATTGATAATTTTAGTAGTAAGCACAAATTTCTTAGAATTAATTAGTATTTATTCTTGGACCATTCTTCAAAAATATTTTCCCTCACATGAATAAAACCATTAATATGGAACTCTGGGTGCTGTTCCCATCTCAGGGCACTTGCACAGAAATTCTGGCCTCTAAGAATGACTATGTGGGAAATTTCTTAAGTGAACATTGTGGCAGGCTTTGAAATTGCCACAGACATGAAGCCACCGAGAACTGCTTTTCTAAGAAAGCAGTAGAATGTGACATAACGTGTCATGATCAGGACAAAGACCACCTTCTAAATGCAGAACCAGGAAGACAGCTCTCTTCAGTGCTATCATCCCAGGATTGCTCATCTCAACGTTCCTTCCGTCCTGTTTGCTGATGGAGAAAGGACTCTGCTTTGTTTCCGCCTGACTTCCGGGAAATTTCTAAGAAATTCACATTCCTTTACATTTTCCAGTGACACCCCTTCTATTTCTTCAGGAAAGTGCAATTCTAAAGCCTCCACAAAATAATAAATCCATTCTAAGCTATAACATAAAATAAAGTATCAGGTTTTATATTCACTAACGTTCCAAAACTGAGTATTATCTGTCCTGACACAATACAGTGAAGTTTCTAGAGGTACTTCTCTTTCTATGCTTCTATTAATGGATGTGAATGTTTGCTCTTTGTTCCATAGTGAAAATTTTAAGTCTGTCCATTCAAAAGTCCTCTTTTAACCAATTAACTCTCACAGGCTCGGATAGAGGAATTGGAGGAAGAAATCGAGGCCGAACGTGCTATCCGTGCCAAGTCTGAAAAGCAGAGAGTTGACCTCTCGAGGGAGCTGGAGGAGATCAGCGGGCGCCTGGAAGAAGCAGGAGGGGCGACAGCAGCTCAGGTTGAGATGAACAAGAAGCGTGAGGCAGAATTCCAGAAGATGCGGCGTGACCTGGAAGAGGCCACGCTGCAGCACGAAGCCACGGCTGCCGCCCTGCGCAAGAAGCACGCGGACAGCACAGCTGAGCTGGGGGAGCAGATCGACAACCTGCAACGCGTGAAGCAGAAGCTGGAGAAGGAGAAGAGTGAGCTGAAGATGGAGATTGATGACTTGGCCAGTAACATGGAGTCTGTCTCCAAAGCCAAGGTTGCTGTGCAGGAAGAAGTACTTCTCACTGTTAGCGTTGTTCTTCTGAACAGCTCGATGAGTGAGGGATATGTTTTCTATCTCTTCACAGAGCAATCTGGAAAAGATGTGCCGAGCTCTTGAAGACCAATTCAGTGAAGTCAGAGCCAAAGATGATGAACATGTGCGGCTAATTAACGATCTGAACACACAGAAAACACGGCTGCAGACTGAGAACGGTACGTCCCTTGATGAAATGTAACACTCCAGTGTCGAGCACTTAAACACGCTGCCTGAATGCCCGTGTGCTTTGTAACATTCTCATCCCTTGGTGAGCTGAACAAAGCTCAGCATGTGGAATCTCCTCCTGGTGGCAGTCATAGAAACTACCCAAGGAAACATAAAGCCAAACCAGAAGGAGTACTGTCAGTCAAAATGAACATGTGAGTTTGTGACCAATTCATCTTCTTTTCTTTGATGCCAGCACAGCACTTCTCTTCAACAGCTTTTCCTGTCAGTGGGAATGCAATTACTATTCTCCCTTCAATTTACACATTGTATCTTGTAACCACTTTCGACGTGGCTAGCTGCTCCTGTTCATTTGTTTTATGTCTCTTATCTCTGTCTAAAAAATCAGCTTTTTCTTGTCAGGTGAACTTACTCGGCAGCTGGAGGAGAAGGAGTCCTTGATTTCTCAGTTAACTCGAGGCAAACATACTTTCACTCAGCAGACTGAAGAGCTGAAGAGACAACTAGAGGAAGAAAATAAGGTGACTTGCCCTCATTTGGAAAAACAAATTTTAAAATAAATCAATGTGCTAAAAAAATAAATTAGATTTCTCCTCAGAGAAGAGACATCAGAACAGTGAAAATTTTAAACTCTGCCTTGGAATACAACACAGAGAGGAGACATTAAAAATTAAATAACAAGACAGTTTAAGCCCTTCTCATCATGCCTTCTGAAGTTCAAAACATGAGAGAAGTGAATGAAAGCAGCTCTATGCCCATACCTAGTACTGCTACTGAAAATCCCCGGGGCTAAGCAAACAGAAGCAGCCAAAAAAACCAAAATAGAGCAGGAGTGCTTGCATCTTGTCTGTTGATGGATTTATTTTGCCTCTGCCTGAAACACTTGGTGCAGATGCGTTTGAGAAGTGTTATCCCAGACAAAATGGGCAAGCACCTGACCTCGTTTAACAACACCAAGTCTGAAACACAGAGTCCATAATGTTACTCATTTTGTTCCTTCTGTTTCTTTAGCAACTGTAGCACGTGGACAGGGAGATAAGAATATTTTATCAAACTACCGGAAAAATATCCAGTCACCAATTGTTGTTAGTGTTCTGACAATTTGTGTAATTTTAACTCCCAAGGCCAAGAATGCCCTGGCCCACGCCCTGCAGTCCGCTCGCCACGACTGTGACTTGCTCCGGGAACAATATGAGGAGGAGCAGGAGGCCAAGGGGGAGCTGCAGCGAGCCCTGTCCAAGGCCAACAGCGAAGTGGCCCAGTGGAGAACCAAATACGAGACGGACGCGATTCAGCGCACGGAGGAGCTCGAGGAGGCCAAGTACGCGGAGGGATGGCTTGGAGCAAGTAGAAGGATATTTAGGCATAATGGGTGAAGAACTGAAGGGAACCAGAATATGTTTGTAGTGGGAATATGCAGAGCAGTGTGCTTTGTAATGTATTGGAAGTGAAAAGGGGAGTCAGTAGGTATTTAAAGGAGGAGGAGGGGTAGAGGCTTAGGGGCATCTATATAAAGGAGGATTCCAGTGCATTGGGTTAATCACAGTAGTTGAAAAGGCACATTCTTCACACTGTCAGTATTGGAAGCACATTTCTCGTCCCTCTCCACGTTGGTACAGTACATATTTGGGTACATATTCTCCCATTCCATGCACCACTTCAGAGTGCTGTGCCACCCCAGGCTCCTGGCACCACAGCACTGTATACTGCTCTCTTCACCCATCTTTCCCATTCCCTACTCCTCTCATGTCCATTTTCTGAGAAGGTCGGAATTTTCCTTTCCTCAGTGCTGAATGTCCCATCCTGCAGGAAGAAGCTGGCCCAGCGCCTACAGGAGTCAGAGGAGCAGATTGAGGCTGTCAATGCAAAGTGTGCTTCACTGGAGAAGACAAAGCAGAAGCTGCAGGGGGAAGTGGATGACCTCATGATTGACGTGGAGAGGTCAAATGCAGTCTGTGCAGCATTTGATAAAAAGCAGAGGAATTTTGACAAGGTTTGTTCAAAAGACCATGCCAGATCGAAACATCATTAGATATTTGGTAGGACAAGACAAATTCTGAAATTATTGAAGTTCTGCACTCACAGTAAAACAAACTGCATCTCACCCAAAGCAAAATTATGGTAAGGATCCCATAATGGGACATATGGTAAAGTCACTGTGTAAGTAACCCCAGGCGACCACAGAAAATCATAAAGTAGCCTTCTGATAGTTTTAAAAAGCATGAAATCTTCGCAAGGGAGACTGGTCAAACAGACTGAGTGAGTATTCACATGCAAGCTAGCAAGCTTGCTAGCCTCACCTTTGGGTTAGGCAGAGCCTCAGATTCATGTGAAGTTCCAGCCTTCACTGCCCCTACTAACATTTAAAAGAATCTGCACTGCTGGACCAAGTGATGTTTCACAGGCCTGTGTCTTGGCCTACCCTCGTGTGAGTGAAAAGACTGTGCTAAAAATCTTACAGGTCTGTGGTATCAAACTCAGGAGAGAATTACTAGAGAATGACCTTTCTTGGTGGGCTTAGTGCAGGACCACTGGCTCCTGAAACACTACGAAGTCTCACACATCCTTATTCAGACCAACCACATTACATCTGGGCTGGTGTCAAACCAAACTCCTGTCTGGCAGCTTGGGGCATTCACAAGTGTTGGCTGAAGAGGCAAATTTAAGTAGATTCCACCAAAACAACCAGATTATCACAGGGAGCTGACTGTCACAGGCAGAGAGCAGTCCAAAGCAAAAGGCTGTAAAGATAGGCCAGGCCTCTTGGGTTCTCGTCACATAAAGCTGCAGAGATGGGAGTGTTTCAGAATGGGCCGTTCTTCTCCTGTCACTCCAGATCCTGGCTGAGTGGAAGCAGAAGTACCAGGAGAGTCAGAGTGAGCTGGAGGCTGCCCAGAAGGAGTCTCGCTCTCTCAGCACCGAGATCTTCCGGATGAAGAATGCCTATGAGGAAATACTTGACCAGGCTGAGACTGTCAGACGGGAGAACAAGAACCTCCAGCGTAAGTTCAACTGTCTGTCAGCTTAGATTCACCATGAGCCCTTAGGTGCTTCCACATTTCTGGACTACCTGAGCTCTGCCTCTTCCCAGGGTTTTGTTCTTTATGATTTTCCCACAAAGGTGGTGACTTTCTTTCCTGTTCAGCTGATCATAAAGTCACCCATGCTTACAGCTCATTACAGCATCCTGCCTCCTCAGGATGTTTCCCCTCCTTCACACCATCATAATCCTATGCATGGATAAGGACCAAGTCAACTGAATAGACAGAAATTATGATGATACTCAATTTTTTCAGATTACTTCAGTCACTGCCACTAGAAAAAATCTGGAAGGCTCTTGTCTGTCTCCTGATTATTGGAGGACCATGCAGCTGTGACATAATGGATTGGCATTTAATAAGAAAACTAATTATGTCAAGGAAGTGCAACTCAGACCCTTTTTGTGAACTGAGTGATCACTGGGGATTTTCTAAGGATAAAGAGATGAATCAAACACAACTGTCTCTGGAGATGCAATTTCACTTCCCAGAGGAAGTTGACATTGATTTTCTGAGCTTGCTCCAGTTGGTCCCTCTCACTTTCAAACTGCATACTGAACGGGGATGTGCAAGTTATCAGAAATAAGGATTGCACACAAGACAAGATGTATTATTTCTTCTCACTGTTACATCCCATTACATCAGAGCCTCTTCTGTCACTCCCACTGCCAAAGAGCAATTGCAGGTGCCACTGATCACACTGTCTGAGAGGAGCTGCGTATGTGTTTTCTGGTTGCAGAGGAAATTTCTGATCTGACTGAACAGATTGCTGAGTCTGGAAAAGCAAATCATGGGCTGGAGAAAGCAAAGAAGCAAATTGAGCAAGAAAAGTGTGACCTACAAGCAGCCTTAGAAGAAGCAGAGGCAAGTGTCCTCAATAAAGGGCTTGCTTTTAGACAAATCAAGAATGGAGAAAATTGGGTGTATATTTTATATTGCTGCTTATCCTGAAACTGTCCCAAAGGTGCAGTAAGACAGCACAGATCAAAAAGCACAGGGACTGCTCCTCTGCCATACCAATGTGGCATTCCTTCCTGTGCTATCACTCACAAAAACCCCTCAGACCCAGTCTAAAACTGAGCTCATTTTGCACCATTGGTTTGAATTTGCTCCCATGGAAAGCTTTTCAAGTGCTTGGTCTTCTTTAAAGGTCCCCAGTAAGGCAGATACACCTGCCCTCCCAGCTGCCAAGGGTCACATTTCTGCACGGGCATTTCCCAGCAGTGGACACTTCAGAGACAAATTATTATATTTCAACCCTGACAGGGCTCTTTAGAGCATGAAGAGGGAAAAATCTTACGTGTTCAGCTGGAGCTGAACCAGGTGAAGTCAGATGTTGATAGAAGGACTGCAGAGAAAGATGAGGAAATTCAGCAGCTGAAGAGGAACCACCAGAGGGTATTAGAGTCTATGCAGACCATGCTGGATGCTGAGGTCAGAAGCAGAAATGATGCTTTGAGGCTGAAAAAGAAGATGGAAGGAGATCTGAACGACATGGAAATACAGCTGAGCCATGCCAACTGTCAGGCAGCAGAGGCACAGAAGCACCTTAAAGCTGTGCAAGGGCAGCTCAAGGTAGGGACCACAAGGCTGCTGTCCCGCCAGTCTTTGCCATTCCCTCTGCTTGCTCCTGGGTCTCACGGTGCTTTCACCTTTTAAGGATTCCCAGCTCCATTTAGATGATGCCTTGAGAGAGAATGATGACCTGAAAGAGCAGCTTGCTATCGTAGAGCGTCGGAACAATCTGATGACGACAGAAATGGAGGAGATGCGAGCTGCCATGGAGCAGACCGAGCGAGCCCGGAGGGTTTCTGAGCAGGAGCTGACGGATGCCAGCGAGAGAGTGCAGCTGCTCCACTCACAGGTATGCCGCATCTCCTGGTGGAGAGATTACTACAGGCATGTGGGAGTGGCACAAATGGGGTGGGAGTGGCACAAATGGGGTAGGAGTGGCATAAATGGGGTGGGAATGACCCGTCTGCTGACTGTCCCAACAGAACACAAGCCTCCTCAACACCAAGAAGAGACTGGAAGTGGACATAACTCATTTACAGACTGAAGTTGAAGACAGCATTCAGGAAGCCAGAAATGCAGAGGAGAAAGCAAAGAAAGCAATCACAGATGTGAGTCCTCTTGCTTGCCTCCCTTCCATTTTGTACTGCCACAGCCACATTTGCACTCTAAAAAGACAGCAATCAGATGGAGGAGAACCAATTCTTCAGCAGAAAATACCTGTGACACACAATCCTTCCCACATGGGCCTCATGCAGCCATGAACTTGGAACTTTGGTACTAACTCATTTGCATGCATTGATTATTCTTTTCTTTATATCAACCCTGTCTGTTCTCTAAGGTGGAGCAGTTTTAGAAATACAGACTTTGAGAAAAAGTGATCCCGTGTGTATGACAGAGCCTTAGCACGGCCGTGGGCACCGACTGAGGATGTGCAGAGTCACTCACCAGTGTGAAGCTGGGCATTGCTCCCAGGCACACAGAACTGCTGGGATGGGGATATTTGTAACATTTCTGTGCACCACCACCAGGCAGCCATGATGGCAGAAGAGCTGAAGAAGGAGCAGGACACCAGTGCCCACCTGGAGAGGATGAAGAAGAACCTGGAACAGACCGTGAAGGACCTGCAGCTCCGTCTGGACGAGGCCGAGCAGCTGGCACTGAAGGGAGGGAAGAAACAACTCCAGAAGCTGGAGGCCAGGGTATGGTGAAGACTTGGGTAGACTAAGGTGAAGTTTCTGACTGGGGCCTTGGTTGCTGGAACCTCTTGGGAGGGTGAAAACAGGGAGAGCCCCAGGTATTCCCAGCAGGTTTGATGAGAGCTGTGCTGAGCAGCCAAACATGGCACTGTGGGTGATGAACTTGAGAATGACCTCAAAAAAACGGAGTGGGCAAAAATGGGGGCAGATGGACATCAGGGAGAAATAGATGGTAATTTTGTCTGGGGAAATATAATTTAAAACGTATTTACTTGGGGATGGACTTGGAACTGGTAATGGACACTTCAGAAGCTGTTAAATGTGCAAAAGAAGCAAAAACCTAAAACAGAAAAAAAATTGGGCTTCATTGGGAAAGGCACTGGGAACAAGACAGAGTTGTATGGCAACATACTCTTGCCACTATAATAAATATTCCACGTGCAGTTCTGGTCTCTGCAATTCAAGAAGGATCTGCAAGATGAAGCTTTATGAGTATTGACAAACAAGGCTAGGAATCTGCCATTTGGAGACACCAGCACATCTTCACCTTTAAAATAAATAAAAAGAAATACTTTACAGAGTGGGCAGTGAAATTCTGAAACCTGCTGCCATGGAAGGCTGTGGAGGCAACTGGTGAAAGGTTCGAAAAGGGAGTAGAAATCAGCAGGTTTGCAGAGGGGCACAGGCATGGATAAGCCACATTACATCTCTAATTTAATGCCTGTGGAAGCTGGACAAGTAGAAAGGGAACAGACAGCAGCCAGGTTTCCATGCTGTCCCTAAATAGTATCTGCCACTGACACTCTCAAAGATAACAAATGAAAGATAAAAATGAAACAGATTTTCCTCATTTACCTGATGAGCAATCATAGAAGTCTCCCTTCCCTGTTTCAGTTTCCTCTCCTCTGACAGATTTAAGCCTAATTTTGACCATAAATTCTCTGGGTATGCACAGCTAAGTTCCTTTTATAAACAATGATGGATTCACACACTATATCACCACTAACATGACATAGTGAGCATATTTCAGCTAGTCTAGACCCAAGAAGCAGCTGCAGGAGGCTGCCCTGCTCTGGCACTTTCTCTGCAGCCTTAGCCCACAGAACTCCACAGTAGCATCAGCAGCCATTCTGGGCAGCTTGCCATCTTTGCCGTGATTCTGTGTTTCAGATTAATGAGTTAGAAAACGAGCTTCATTCTGAGCAGAAACGAGGAATAGAATCCCTGAAAGGAGCTCGCAAGTACGAACGAAGGCTGAAGGAGCTCACTTACCAGGTATTGCAAATCCTCTGCCCTCCTACGTGGATCACCTCGGTTCATCTTCCACGGCTGACTTGATTTTCACTTCCTACAGTCTGAAGAGGATAAGAAAAATATTCTTCGGCTCCAGGACCTGGTGGACAAGCTGCAATTAAAAGTGAAAGCGTACAAGAAGCAGGCTGAGGAAGCTGTGAGTGGGGCACTCTTTTTGGTGGGGTAGAGATTTCTGAAAGGTGGGCTCCCTAGATCATTAAAATAATTGAATACTGAGTTTGAAAGGACAGCTATGGCCACTGCCTTCGAATATTTTTTATGTTATGAAGACTTATGGCTCACAACAGAGTGGGTGTAGCTGTAGTTATCCCAGAACTGCTGCCCTTTTGGAGCCACACAAGCCAATTTTCCCATCTGGACCTGAGTGGGGTAATTGTTCTGCTCCCCGAGTGGCCGTGTTGTGGATGGCACTACGTATGAACACACGGAGTGCTGGCGGTGCAGGGATGTACCCGCGAGGCCAGCACCCATGACGCTGGAGTGGCACAGCCACGGGGGTCAGCGGCGACAGGGCAATTTCGTCTGTGACAATGCTGTCTGACTTGCAGGAGGAGCAGGCCAACATCAATCTCTCACGATGCCGCAAGGCCCAGCACGAGCTGGAGGAGGCGAAAGAACGAGCTGATATCGCCGAAGGTCAGGTCAACAAGCTGCGAGCCAAGAGCCGCGATATTGAGGGCCAGGTGAGTCGGAGGCTGCAGAGAGGGACCCGCGCGGGCGGTGCCACGGAGATCCCGGCCCAAACCCCCAGAATACAGCCCCAGCTGCGCTCCTCCCACCCTTCCACTGCAGTGTCCTCACAAGGATAGGCCAGGAATTGTCACTTACTCAAAACCAGTGCATTTTGAAAGTCCTTTTGGTGCCCCACAGGGGTCAGACCAAATATGATCGACCCTAAGAATCCAGGACTTTCAGCGCAGTTGGGAGATATTGCTTCTTCATCATAAAATAACAGATCATTTGCAATAACCACAGACCTGAAACAAGACCACAGATAAGTCAGTTGCTCCAATACCCTCTACATTATCTTCCTTTTTCTATATTTAGAAATCAGAGAAATGAGGTTCCTGACCAGAGCTGCAGCAGGCTCCCTGATAGAGACGTCTGTGTATCCAGCAGATATCCATTACTTTCTTCAAGTAACCCGGTGTGTGCGTGTGTGTAACTGATATATTTAGCCACCCTTAAGGTGAAGCTGTGAGAAATTTTATTTATAGATACATAAATATATATATATATATATGTTTATACATATATATATAAAATAAACCTGGGTGATGCTTTAGTGACTATATGGACTGGTGATTCACTAGGAGATTGAAACGGGTCT
>WEIT01021152.1:7105-19890 GCA_013389985.1 Dryoscopus gambensis
AAAATGGCTTTTCATTCATTTACTCCCAGGAGACTGAAGCAGTTTATAGGGTTTATGCATTTGATAAGATCAAAGGGCTGGAGAATGAAAGAAGCTGTTCAGACTTATTAGCGTTATTATTAACTCAAATGACAGTTTATGGTCAGCAGTGTTTTTCTTGATGAATGGCAGGGTGTTTCTACTGCATTCAGAAGTATTTCTAAAAATATCTGTGGTACAGGTGACTGACAGCTCTTTGAAGGTATTAAAAAGAGAATGGGAGTCTGTTAGACAAGATGACCATGCATCTTACTGAAGTTTGCCACCTGTTTTTTCTTTCCCAAGTTCCTTCTTTTCTAAAATGTTTTCTTACCAGATGGTCTATCTCATCTTTTTCATCTATGGTCAGAGCACTAATGAAAAGTTGCCTTAATTTTTAACTCAAGTGATAACCCATCTTAGAACCCCAGTTAACATGCCACAAATCTCACATTGCTCCACTGACTGCTGGGAGAATGGTCTAGCATCTTAATATAAATTATTGCTAATTTGTTTCTGAAATTCACAGAGAATTTAAGCCTACAAAACCAACCAGCATTTCACGTCAGTGTGATTTAATTATGATGAAAATTTCAAGCATTTTAACTAGCATTTTAACATCAAAGCGTTGGACTCCAATTTAGGCAATTATAATACTTGCTATGTACCCTGATCCTGAAAAACTAGAAAAACCCTAGAAGTCTAGTATGCATATGGATAACTAAGGCGACAACATGGTTGAGAGGTTTAAAACCCACTCAGAATTAGGACATTTGTATTTAATGTGCAGCAAAATTATCTTCTTTGTATTTATTATATACATGGTTTCCTTCTCTTAGAGAAAAAAAAAAATTCAGGAAGAGGCATAATGTGGGCAAGAAGGCACTTGAGTAAATGTGCAAAGAAAATAGGCGCATTCCTGTTGTATTATTGAATCTAATATCATCCTTAAGAAGTCATATGGTTTTCTTAAAAAAATTGAAAAGCACTGCTGTTACAAAATAAAATTGTTGTGATATTTGTGAATGAGAAAAGCTTTGTGCTTCACATAGTCAAAAGAGCTGAAATGAGATGCATTCAGTTTAGAGATGATTTCCTGCTTTCATAGCTTTTGCTTCTGCTATTGTTTCAACACAAGCCATATTTATTCTGTTCTTGGATGCAAAACAGTAACATTAGGTCTTAAAAAAATCCTTTTGTTTATTGCTGCTGAATACCAAATCTTCCCACATGCTTTTGTTACTGGATTTATTATTAACCTTTTTCAGATAAAATCTAACTGCAAATAAGTAAAAAAATTTTGGTCATCTGGACACAAAATTAAAATAACCTTGACTTAGAGTATACTGTTTTATGGTTACAGTGATTTACCTCCTGCAATCAACTTTCTCTACACAGCCACTATGCTAAATGTTCAGCCGTCTTCTACAGAAGTGACTTTTGACTCCATGTCAGGGTTTCTTGCACTTTTTCATTTCTCTAGCCTCAGTGAAGCACTTTTTCTTTCTTTTCCTTCATTTTCTCAGCAACTTGAGGGATCCCTATCCATTTTTACCAGGTAGCAAAGGTGAAAGCATCTCTATAATAAAAATGTGTGTAAGGAGAGCAGAGCAATTTGCAGTGTCACAACATTGTGACACTGGTATCACATCACGAGATGCAAACGCTGTGCTCCCAAGCAAAGAGCAGCCACTCCTGGCAACATGTCAGAGCTGCACCTGACTTGCCTTGTTCCCTGCTGCAAAAGTTACAGAAACCCTCCATCCTCATTATCCAACAGTATTAGAATACAGGTCAGTAAAAGGCAAGAGGGAATGGGTGAGATAGATTTTCTGCAGGTTTTTGAGAAAAATTTCCTGTGTCGTGGAGGATTTTCTACTCCTAGTTAGGATGCCCAAAGTATTGCTCTTTCTAGGGCTTAACTTTCATGAGGAACAATTTACTTTTCGGATAGTAGTTATTGGATATTGATGATATGGTCAAGTGCAATTTCAGTGTCTGGGAGTGACAGCTCTGCAACAGACAGAGGCAGGGAGGACAATCCAATGAGCTGCTGAACAGCAAGAACCAAGATCCAGGGTTATGGTGACTGCCATGTTGCGATTTGTGGGTTAACCATGGACTTCCATTTTATAGTCACACATTGCTAAGGGAGCTGCTAGCTTTAGAACCCATTAAAGGCTCCAGGTAAAGAATGGATGTAAGCTCCTTTCCCATCCTCAAACACCACCTTTGCTTTTCATAACAAGCGCGACTGACCATATCTCCTGGTAGGACAGCTCCATTCTTCTGATAACATCAGGAAAGTGTTAGTTTACCAGGTTAGCACTGCAAAACAGGCTCACCAAAGTTAAGAACAACAGCCATGGGCCACAGAGATGTTGGTGAATTATCTACCAATCATCAAGAAAACCTTCACCCTAGACAGTCTGACACATGCTGAGTAACTATGGAGTCAAAAGTGTTTGAAAATGGTGCTTTGCACTTCTTATCCAATGGATTCAGAGAGAGGAATGGAGATGGTTTTGCAGAGGATCCAAGAGAAGGATGCATCCCTCAAAGGGTTGGCATGGACAGACTTGATGCAGATATGCAATCTTGGCACAGACGAGGTGCCTGACAAGCTAGATCTTGCTCTGAGGGCTGTGGAGAGCAGTTGAAGTGATTTATTTCTAAATTGGGGGTTAGCATTTTGTAGCAGCAGAAGTTTTTTGATGGAGAAAACTCCTTTTGGTACTGATGATTTTGCTTAAGCACTCAAAGCAGGAGTTGCTGGCATTGGCTGCTTACCCTGGGGCTGTAGCAGCACCACTCAGCATACCTGCCCTGATGCTTGCACCCTCCACATCCACCTGCTTTAAACCTGATAACTTGGGGGGTAAGGAAGGAGTGAAAACAGAGAAAATGTTGATGGCCTAAGTCTGACAATATTATAAATCAGCCCCATTACACTGAATTCTATGGAGTTGACTGGAGCAGCAGGTCTATGTACAGTACAGAGGAGTCCCTTCCACAAACAGCAGTGTCAGCAAAGAAATGCTCAGGAGTAACAACATGAGGGCCAAGCCTTAGCATCCACCTTGAGTTCTTGTCACTGAAAATTTTCTAGTGCTTTATAAATAGTGGCTAGCATGGTACTGCTTATTTTGGTGCATGAGAAGTAGAAAGAAACAGCAAGGGACTTACTTGTTTGAATCTGTAGGAATTAAAAAAAATTTGCTTCTGGTATAAACATTTTTAATCTCTGCAGTTATCATGTAGAAGATCTCTGTAAAAACCTGATTCTTATTAATCCCAGTTGCTTCCTAGTTGTTGATCAGCAAACTAACCTAGAACTATGGAGATTCTTGCCATTAAATGATTCCATCGAAACCAAGGAGCATCCTACCTTCTCCAGCTAACAGAAGGACCAGCTTGAATGCCTGCAGTGCATCATTTTCTAATCCAAATGAGGGGCCATCAACTTTATGACTGTACAGAGGATGGTGTTAATGGTTGAGCTTAGCTGGCCAGTTGTGGGTGTCGGGTACAATGTGTTGTTCAGAACGAGATCTCATGAGTCTTTGCTCTCTAGTGTACATTACGAATACTTACAGACCTCCACAACGCCTGGATCTGTACAGCTGCTTACCCTCTGCCAAACAGGTAAGGGTGAAATGCTGTGATAAAACCCTCTGTCATCAAAGCTTTCTTATTAGCAGGAGAAAGGAAAACATATTTCTAAGCAGTTTGCAGTACTGTGTGCTTGTGCAGGATTTGAAAGAGCCTGTCTGCTGTTTTGAAACTGAGGGGATAGTGCCTTTCACAGTAATTATACCTCAGTAAGGATATTTAAAAAATAATCAATTGTTTTAGTTTGACTGAAGTAAAATGTCTTGTTGACTCTGTATTATAAAAGCTCCATTGAGATTTCCCTTCTTCATTTAGGTATTTTGGCTGAATTGATTTAACAGGACATCTTTAATGTCTTGCTATGAGAAGAGAGAGAAGTGGTATGTGGTCGAGTTGACACTGTCTGCCAGGATGCTGAGGCTCAGCAGAAATAAGATAACCTCACAAATAAACAACAGATGGCCGATGGCCTAATGCTTTGATTTGGGTGTACATGACAGGGATTTATTCTTTCAACCTGGAGAAGGAGCCTCGGAAAGGCTGAAACTGCAGAAATGCATGACATGCGGACAGACACAGTTTGTTATGGGGATTTGGTCTGAGCAGATGGTATTAGAATACAGATCTATTATTAGGCATCTGCTTCCCATCTCAGTTATATGATGCGTAAGACTTAGATTAAATTCCCCAAGGAATGCCTGGATCACTTACTAATTTGTGCATGTGCATCTCTATTTGCGTGTCTTTGAATACAATGGGCTACATCCTGAGCTAAGTTACAGAGATATACATTTAGAGAGTGACAGCAGCGTAACTGCCAGCATCATCTCATCTGTATTCTCATTGCACAGAGAACTCCCTAGTGATAAACTCTTAGTTAAGGATTAGTGCTCAAAACAGAGTTTCTGTGCTCTCTGAGTAAATCTGCGTGGATCCACACATCGAGAAAGCAGCAACATGTAAATGTTCTGTAAAACCTGCAATTAGGTAGATACAGCATGGATTAAGATTTATTTCTGCCTTATCTCCATTTTCCTTCAAGTTAAGGTACATCATGGGGTCAGTGCTATGGATGTCTTCACGTTGACTTCTGCTGGACTCAAGACAGGAGCTATTCCAGGCTGTGAAAGGAGGGCTTCAAAGCATCTGCAGTAGTGAAAATGCCATGTCTTGCAACAAGCCAAATAATTTAGGGACTTTTGAACTCTGTTTTTTATGCTTCCCATTATGAACAATATGAGGGTGACCAGCAGAGCCCAGTGGCTCCCTGCCTTGAGGGACCAATCTCCCACTGCCCCATCTGCAGCAGGTTTGATCCCAGTTCACGATTCAGCGGCAAACCCACACAGCCTCCCCCGGGGGGGGTGACCTGACAGGGTTACATGAATTAACGGGAAGGAGCAGCAGCCCTCAGCAGTACCCCAGGCCAGTGACCTGCCTTGTACCAGAGAGCTGGACCTGTTGATAGCTGTCTTGCTAAGGACAGCCTGGCTGGGTCAAGGAGTTGTGTTTTACCAGCATCCCTGCACTCCCTTCCCTCATTGCTCCATTCCCCCCGAACCTCATACAGGGGGAGGACTTTGAGCTCTGAATCTCCCTTAATTAACACTCCCACTTGGAAGCACTGGAGCATGAGAGAGGCATCCATGACACCACACAGCTCTCCCCCGCACAGCTCTCCCCAAGCCCTCACAGAGGCAAGAGGACCACAATTTCATCTGCTTGGGCCCTCTAGGGGACGGATGGTGTGGAGGCTGAGGGAAACTAACCCACTTAATGAGAGAAAACACTCCCAAGCCAGCATTTCTGTCCCTTATCTTTGAATTTTTAGTAATAAGTATGTTTTAGTGCAGGAAAGATGCTGCCCTAGATGTGTCTCAGTTACAGCTGGGGTTGTTGTGGTATCCACTGGGTTGCAGTGAAGGAAGAAAAAGATACTGAACTTCAGCTCCAGGAAAATATCTCTGATAAATATGTAAAGCAAAATTCTGACTACATCAAAGAAAATAATGTATCTGTTAAGCTCTACTTCTCTTAAGCAATTTCAGGCTAGTGTAAGTTGCTTTATTAATAAATAAATATACAGATTAACAAGCAGTTCTCTCCTTATACAGAGAATCTAAGGAATTATATGTAATCATTGAAGTAATTCTTCTGCCTTCAAAGTACCACCATCTTCTGGAAAGTAAAAAAGTGCAATATTTGGCTGTCTTTGTCAAGTTTATGATGTCGTTTATGATCCAAGTTCCTGTGGTAGGAATGGGTGCATGTTACCCAAGCAGTGTTCAAGTGTGAGCAAACTCTCACATCTGATCCCAATTAGAGTGGAAGAACAAGTGCTCAAATTGCAAAATTTACCCCAAAGTTATGTTCTTACCTCCATGGTGAGCGAGCCTACATCCTAGGGCTGCTGATGCAGGTCAGAGGCACATTCTTTGTGGCTGAAGGCATTTTCCAACTCATTAGTTTTTCAGTTCAAAAATGCATCAGGATGAGGGTAGTATCATTGAAATATGGTATATTTCAAGGATGAGATTTCTTGTAGAGTTTAGGGGCTGTGCATCTGTTATGATGACTTTTCTGATCAACCTGAGTATGCAGTTGCTGTTAGTCCAGGATTTCCGGGTGTCCACAGGCTTTGTCAGACCGAGAACTACATAAAAGCCCATGTCCTTCTTTTTTCAGTCGGACAAGTATCCCAGCTACTCCAGACAGTGCTCGTGAGGTGGAAAGGAAACTGGACACCTTTTTTCCCCATTCTTTCTGTGACTATAAATCAGTCTGGCTCAATTAAACCCAGTTTCTATAATTGCATGAGAACAGCCATATCTCTGAGCTATAGAGTGGTTACGGCCTGATTTAATTACATGGTGCTTCATTTTTGCTGACTACTGAGCTGGTCTCCTGAAAGATTAGAAGACAGATGAGGAATTGCAGTAACATAGTTAAGTTCTCTGAGGAAAGTTTTCTTTCTAAGAACAGAGCAGAAGGAGATGGGTGAAATTCTGAGATCGCAGTAAATCTCTGCAGGTGGGGAGGGGAGTTAATAGCTAGGGAACCAGTCAAGCTATTTCAGGCCCGAAAAAAATCAGTGACAAAGGCCATTGCACTGATCCAAAAAATGCTGTGGATTATTAAGTTTTGCATTTTCACTTTTGATACTAAAAATGATTCTAAATGGAGAGAAAAAATAAATAGAAAAATGGAAACGGAGAATAAAGCCCCTTTCATGAAAGACATGTAATGAGCAGAGAAAATTGCCTCTTTTCATTACAGCCTTAAGCCTGACCTCATGCTCTGTCTCACAAGCTGTATTTTTCATTATTATCCTCAGAAATATCTTATATTCCATGTACTTATTCTTCCTTTTGAAGAAATTCAGACAATGATGGCAATGATGGTGATGAGGTACTCTGTTTTATGGGACCTAACCTGTGCCCATCCGCTCAAGTCTTCTAAAGAATCCAAAAGGGTTTCTCTCTTAGAATTTATAGTTAATTAACACTTTTCACCCTCAATTGATGATATTTCAGACTGAGTAAATTGTATCTCTCACTGCTCAATTGGAGCTGTCAGATACATGAACCCCAGATTTCTTTCATTAAAAAAGAAAAAAAAGAAGAGAATATATTTTATGGCTAGATAAAGGAAGTAGGAGTCTACCCTAGCATAGGTTGCAGATGGCATGAAGAGAAAATGTCAATCTTGTGTTAATCACCAGCAACAATTGTTTCACGTTAAGCTTAAATCTCGGCAAGAGCATTGTGTCTAATTCTCCCAGTATTTTACTGAGGTGGTAGAAGCTGATGGGGAAGAGTGTCTAAAGTATTTATACTTCCTTCACAAAGTTAAATAGAATCAATCTTGAGTACAGCATTAGACTTCACTAAAAGCAGGGCCATTTTGAAAAATGAAACTCATTAATGCAGCTAAAAAATTAATGACATAATGCCATATCCCATTAAAGAGATCTAGAATGCCTAATTGCCCAGAAATACAGATTGAAATGAGCCTGAATGAGGAGAAAAACGTTTATTTTTTTTTTTAAATCTGTAAATTCTATCATTTTCCTTTAATAAATGGGAGTCAAACAGCACTACCCAAAATTCTTCAACAACATGCACCATCTTAGGAGATTGAATCTGAGTTGCTTATCCAGAGTCATAGTCCAGAGACTTATTTATGAGCTGGTGCTTCCCAGGATGTGGGGGGTTTTTGTTTGTTTGTTTTCCTGTGTATGTGTGGCCCACATTGCTGAGCATGCTGCTGTGCATTCAGCTGGGTTAAAAGAGTATCAAAAATAAATAATTAAGATTTTATATGGCATTACATTATTAGCTCATCTCATGATCATCCATACAATTTCTTGAATCTTATTTCTTCCTTCTTTTCTTCTCAGTCTCTCCTCACAACAGATAGTTTCCAGGTTCTTGATGTCTCAGCTTAGTTCTTTTTGTGAAACTTAGTCCTAGGTTTTGGTTTTTTATTTTGGATGTATTTGTTCACAATATTCCCTTGTACTGATAGTATTCTGACTTTTTAAATTTTTTCCCTCTTTTTTTTTTTTGTCAGAAAAAGGAGATTCAAAACACAACCTTTTTAGCCAGGGAAATAATTTATTCTCTGTGCAATTTTTTTCTGAAAAAAATATTCATTATTAACAATCAAAAACAAAGGAAGAAAAAAAAATAAAATTTAGGTTTTCTTCCCAAAAGCTGAAAGTTGCAGTCATTTCCAGTGTAACAAGCATAACTCCAGAGTAATTCTGCCAGTTTGTACCATTTGGGAGTATAAAGAAATGTGACAGACGCTAAACCTGGTTTTTTATGTGCTAATGTTGTTCAGTTGGGCATTGCTTGAACACAAACTCTCAAACCTCTTCTAAGATGGGCAGATCATTTACCCAAAGCTGAATAATTTAAGAATTACAGATACTCCTAAGAAATCTGGTTTGAAGAGCTGACATGTTTTCAAACTTGGTTGACACCCTGCATCTTAGACAGAAGTTGACAAGACAGAGCTCCTGCTCTTCCAAGTCTCTCTTATGTGGTCTTGAAAAAGTAAAATCACCTCTCCTACTACTGTATCTGCAAGGATCAAGTATTTATCATTAAACAAGATACCTTATCCATAATTTCAGGAGTGGAAAGAAGGTAGCAATATATCTCATAGGAGATTAACACATCCAAAGAACCTAGCAAGGTTAATTGTCTGCCTGTGCACCACTGCCTCTGAACGGAGGGTTTGTAATTGAAGAGGGAAGACCTTCTCTAGTAAGTGTTTTCCTTATTGACATGATCATTTATTGTTTATTCATGCTCACTATAGCAGGGAAGACCTATTTTCCTCCAAAGAGGCTATTTATACTGCTTTCTAATTTTCCATTTCAATGGCTTTATGACTTGTCCTTCAGGTTTGCAGAGTTTTCTCTGCTAGAGGAATTTTCCTTCTCTTATAAGCAGTAAGACACAACTTGAGAAAGAGTACAATGTAGATCTTTTTTTTCCAATTACAGCAGGTAAAAAAAAAAGCCCCAAAAGTGTGAGTGGGCCTCCTGTGCTTCTTGCAGAAGTCCTGCTGGTCAGTCAAGTGATTTAAGCCTCAATGTAAAAAGGCTTAATGAAGCAGGAAGGTGCACAAATGCAAAGCCATCTCTAGAGAGCAGTGGATTCAAAGCTTTTTGTAGCTGTTTTGCTGGTACAAGATAGGTCTGTGCTTGTTTGGGCTTGGCAAGAGTGAAAGACCCCGCGGACTTGGGCTCAGTGACACTGTGGTTGAGGAATTCAGCTCCCTATCAAATGCTGGCAACTTGTTTCACTTTTTCAGACAAGTGATTCCTGTAATTTCCCATGACATCAAAGTGATACACATAAGAAAAATTAAAGGTTGTTTCCTTTCCTTCAGGGAACACTGTGAACTAGAAGAAAAGTCACCAAAGAAAACCTTGGGTGACTTTTGGAGAACACAATGTCTGGGTAGGTCCAAAATAATTAAAATTCTGGATGTTCAGGGAATTCATTACTGTTTTGTTTTGATGGATTTTTAGTATTTACTACAAGACAGGGTGTTGTTCCATAGAGGGGAAGTAAAGTGCTTTTATTGAAAGCACTTTGTAAAGATGACTAAGCTGTTTCATAGTACACTGCTAGCTTTCTGTATGAAAAGTTAGGGCCAGATCCCTCTGTTGTAAACTGTGCTGTCTGCAGCTTGGGGCACGGGGGACAAAATGTCACAGCCACTACCCTCATCATCACAGCGGCCACCTCTTTGGTCTCTCATGTGATGCAAAGATTTCTCAAGCTATTTTTCATTATTCTGGTTGAAAAAACTTTTGGGCTGCTTAAGGATCTAGAAGCTGCAAAATATAATGTAAATTTCTACTCTCCATTGTCCTTCCACACATCACACAGAGAACTGAGAAGGCCACTCTGGTAGATCTTTACTATGAAGTTTCAGTAAGAACTACATTTATTCACTCTTTGCATGCATTGCTAGCAGATGGGAAGCAGTCCATAAACAATATGTTTATCACAGAATAATATGTTTTGGAAGGGAACTTGGAACTCAGGAGGTCTTTAGACCAACCTCCTGCTTAAAATACAGTCAGCTATGAGGTTGCGTCAGCTTAATCAGAGCTTTATCTAGTCAGGTCTTTAAAAATTCCAAAGATGGACATTGCTTCAATGCTCGACTGTTCTCATTGTGAAAAAGTCTTCTCTTGTATTTGACTTGAACCTCTCCTGATTTATTTATGACAATCTTGTATTTTTGTTGTCCCATCCTACTCCTCAGGAAAAATCCTGGTGTTGTCTTCTCAATTACTTTCTTGTAAGAATTAGAAGGTTTGTTACCCCTAAGTTTTCCTTCTCCATGATTGTCATGGATATCCCAAAATGTTGCTGAGTATTCTCCTTTAAATTGTTTCAAACCAGGACAATACTGAAGAAGTGTGTAGGCAATTTTCCTTCTTCAGTCATTGGTTACAGTGAAATAATGCCAAGGTTTTGGTTACTGTTATGTTATTGTTTATTTATATTATTATATGTTTATTTCATAATTAGATATGTATTACAAACAAAATAATTCCCTCTGCCAAATGAGGATACTACTAGACTGACCCAGAAGTCCGTAGGCACTCATCAATCCAGCTCAATTCCTGTGTTCAGTCAGATGGAAGTTCTCTGTGATTCAGTCTGAACTTTTTAATATGAAAATTTTGTTGACTGAGGCCTTGGAGGCAACGTTCCTCTGCCTCAGCAGCACACTGTAAGTGCCACTGTTTCTTTGAAAATGTAGTGGGAGATGACACAGAATCACCCATTCACTCATGGGACACAACATCTGTAAAGGTCTGAAGACAATTTTACTAGCAGGACTATATCTTTTAAGGTTTTGTTATAATTATTTCAGGAATAGGGTCTTGGCTCTCCACACAAGAAATCTATATACGAGTTAGGAGATGTGCTTTCAGTTCCCTGTTCTACTATGGATTTCTTTTTAGACTGCATAGGTATAAATAACAGGGCTTTTATCTAATCTTTCCTTATAGACAGAGAAAGCAAGCAGGCTTTTCCAGGGAATGATCAATTCCATCCTAAACCAGACACTGAGAACAGTTCAGCCCTATGAGTCCCTCTTTTTGTCTAATGTCTCTTACAGAAAAACCTTGTTTTCTAGCTTAGGTGCACACACTTGCATTTCAGATTTCTCACGTTAGGTGAGATGAATTCTACTCTGAGTTTTTCTGAGCCTGAGTTTAACTTTAGACTTGTCAGTGTGTCTCAGGAGGGACTAACTGAAAGGCTAAGAGCCTTAGGGATTTTGAGGTATCCAGTGCCATGTAGAGCTAGAGACTGTGGTTTAGTTACACATGTACATCCATTAAGGTATAGATAAAATAGCTGTGTGGGGTGAAAGCAGTACAAAGACTGTGATGGAAGATCTGTAGTCGAGGTCCTTTCAGAAAAAGGCACAACACAACTCCCAACTTCTTCCTCCAGATAAGAGCACAGAGAAGGTGGCACTGCCTCTCCATGCAGGTGAATCTGCCTCTCATCAGCAGCACTGTGCTAAAAAGGAGGAACCAAATTAATGAAACTCAGAAATTCACCTCAGCTTCCTCCGTTGCAAATCATGCTTTAAATTTTTATGTGGAATGGTGTGATGGGTATAATGTACGATTCCATTTCAGGTAATTACATTCTCCCTGCTTAAAATTCTCACTGTAGTTTCCACTGGGAAAATGATTCTTCATTTCTCCCTCCTGCACCCCGCTGGGTAGGTACTATTGCTGCCAGAGAGTGGCTGCTGTGTGCCACCCCCGTGCCCTCCACGTACATACACATACAAATTGTGGTGATGTTGGAATGAGCCCTGCATATGCAGACTTTTGTCCTGCCTGTGACTGAAATTGGTTGGAATTGCCTGGGTGTAGGTGAGAGCAATATCTGACCTGCAGTTTTCAAACCACAGGGGATGAAAGAGGCTGGGAAAAATCAGTGCTAAAGTCAGTCTTTGCATCTAGAGAACAACATTTTATCAAGTATCCAGAATCATGTAATTCTTCTTCATTCCCCAGTAAAGCGGATTAATATCATTTCATGGATTGTGAGACCAGATAATCTGGGGCCTGGTGAGATGAAGCAACTTGATGGCTACCAGGCAATGTGAACAGTCATGTGAATGCTTGCAATGTAGTCTGGGCTTCTCAGGAAGCTAACAGCTTCCCACATGGATTCCATGGTTCTACCAGAGGTGATTTACTTGGTCTGTTTTACTGGGCAAACAAACCTAGGAAAGCTCCTGCAGTCACTGCCTGTAGAAGGAGGTCGCAGCCAGAAGCAGACAGGGGATAGCTTGTCTTAAAGCTCCAAACCAAGCTGGCAACACTTTTTAGCTAGGCACTGAGACAATAGGAAGACATGGCTAAAAGCCAAGTGGATGTCAGCTTTTCCCTCTTCTGCCAAATCCCACACAGAGCAAGCCTTATTCTGTGGCCCTCAAGGCAAGTTCTACAATTCATTTGTGTTTAAAACTCCCTACTCACACACAGAGTTTTGCTTTTTGTTGGTTTGAGGTTTGTTGGTTTTGTTTTTTTGGGGTTTTTTTGAGGGGGGGGTGGTGTGGACATTCTGTTTGGTTTGGAGGTTTTTTTG
>WEIT01021152.1:19906-39529 GCA_013389985.1 Dryoscopus gambensis
AGAGATGCTATGTTTATATTCCCAGGCAGCTGCCACACTGTGATGTGTGCTAGCAGTCCTGGAGCCTGCTTCCTCTTGGCATGAAATGAGGCAAGACCCAGGTGTTCACCCTACAGATTGTATTGCTTCATTCCTCTACATTCCTATAATTGATCAGTTTCCCTCTTTTCTCCTCTTTTTTTTCTCTTTTTTCTCTTTTTCTTTTTCTTTTCCTTTTCCTTTTTCTTTTTCTTTTTCTTTTTCTTCTTTCCTTCTTTCTTTCTCTCTCTCTCTTTCCTCTCATTCTCTCTTTCTCCCTCTCTCTCTCGCTCTCTTTCTCCTTCTTTCTCTTTTTTTTTTACATTCCCTTGCAAATGTTTCCTTCCCCAGATATATTTACATTTTATTCATGACTCTGTCAGGATTAATTTCAGTGCTTCACGCTGCCTGTGACTCCTCATGTATAATGAATGAAGCAGCAGCTGGTGCAGCTGACAGCCTGGGCACTCCAAGGGCATATACACACCAGCATCATTGGCAACTTCCTACCAGGAAGGATTTTAATACCCCTGCTGTCTGAAATGCACTTCTGGCCAGGGCATGCCTTAGGAAAGAATTGTGGCAGCTCTAAGCAGAAGGTGCTTTTCAAATTACTTCCTTGCTGTTTCTCCATGTGCATTGATAACAGGAAAGCCTTTGGCTCTATCACTGTCTTAAGGCTGTAAGATGCTGAGTGTCTGGACTTGATTACCTTGGTGAAATCCTGTGGAATTACTAGGCCATCTCATTACTGTAAGAAACTAATCCTGGATCTGGAGTAGCATACAGACAGAGACTCTGTTTCCCCTTTTTCATCACACAGAATAACTTCTTTGTGTCACAACTCTCCAGAGGCCAAGGATGCTTTCTCACTGAATAGGCTCTCAGAGAGTCAAAATCTGATCCCTGATTCTGCCACTGGGTTCTTGAGTAGCCTTGGCATGCTGTTTCCTCTTGATGTTTCATGCTCTTCACGTTCAAAGCACGGGCTAATATTTCTGTTCTCCTCCCAGTATTTTGCCTATTTAGATTAGAAGCATCTAGTGTAGAGGAATGTATTAGATGTTTGGGATGTTTGGGTGGACCCTAACACTGACATCTTGATCTTCTGGGGTGTTTTTAAGTTGAGGCATAATAAGAGCATTATAGTAAAAAACCATTGTTTTCTGGATTCCTAATTGAATTGCTACCTCAATCATGTACAGCACTCACAGTCAAGCAAAAAAAGGACTGTGGAAGTTATCCCAACATTTAGTGTTTTGTCTCTTTTTTTAAATGATAGAAAAATCAAGTTTGAGGTAATTTGGGAAAAAGCATTTCAGATTAATCTTTAAAGATACCAAAAGACCAAAATTTCTAGATTATCAAGCTTGCTTATGTTTCAATATTTCTAGTTATTATGACTGTTTTAATTTTAACTCTGTAAATACTTTTAACATTTTAGTTTCTTTGCAATGTTTGGGTTGTAAAGCAACATACAGCATACCAAAATCATCTCAAAATTGAACTCTATTTTCAAACCATGTCAGGCAAAACCTGAGATGGCAGAACTCTCTTCCATCTTCACATTCTCTTGTGAGTACAGCTCACAAGGTAGGGATGCAGAATCCCTCCTAGCACCATGATTAACTTTTATGTGCCCTCTGGTTCACAAAAGTCATGCTTCTTAGGAAAAAAAAAAAGTGTTGAGTCTTATAAGATGGTGTCATTAAGATGTCTTCCAAAATACTCTGTAAATATTACTGTCTTAGTTAATAATTAAATATCTAATTCCAGAGAAACTGGACAGATTAGCTAGGTGAAAAACTATTCATCCGACGACTAAGGTTTAATGCTCTGACACTTGCTGAGTGATTTTAACACTGACAATTTGACAAATGAAAGAGTTTGCTAATTTTTCACAGATGGGGAAAATGAGGCCTATGATGTGCAGATGGTTTGTCATAGATTCAGTCACTGGAAAAACCAGTATCATCACTCGGAGGGATTTCTAGCCTGCAGCACTGCATAAAGTCCAACACACTTGGTTGGCATCAACCACCTGAAATAAATAGTGAAGTGCCACATAGCACAGAGGACACATCTTCAGGATGGATTTTGCAGAGAAAATGGTTCTGACCCTTCACTCTGCCCACTCCTGCAGGAGAATGCAGGACCACTCTTCCTCACAGCATTTGAACATGGGATGTTTTCCAGCTCATTTGTCGAGCACTTTGTTAAAGCAATTACATCCAGTTACTGTGACTTCCACTATTTCTCTCTTCTCACAGTTCTTCTATACTTGCATCTACTTCTTTCTTTTTTCTTCGGCTAGCTGAAGACAATGTGAGATAAATTTTCCTTTTCACAATCCAGACATCTCTTCAGTCAAGAGGTTTAGATTCATTGAGATAAGCTGTCACTTATGTAATTCTTCTTGACTTTTCTGTTGTACCCCTGCAGTTTTGTAACCAAAAGAGGTCTAAGAGAATTTATTAAAGAGGAGAATTCAGGTGCTGGCAGCTCAGAAGACTCTATTTTCTTCTTTAAATATGCAAATTTTTTTGATCCAGAATGGTTGTGATCAGGACACTAAACAGATCCGATCCCCCATGCACCAAGTTGTTCATCCTTGTGATTATCAACTGCGGAGTAATTCCCCTTTTGTGACCCTTAACATGCTGGCTGTGGTCCAGGCTGTACTGTTAATAAATTTAACATACAAATTCTGAAATATCCCTGATTTGTCTGTGTACTGTATTCTTCATTGGCTGTCATAATGGTATGTGTTGTTGCTATGCATGGTTAAACGTTGAGGGACTGCTCTGCATTTCTGTGGATGTTGCTATTTTCTGTGCTGCGTTTCCTGCTATAGAAACATCTAGATTCATAATTCCCAAACTTGTGAAAGCCAAGCCTTTATTTCCTCCTAGGGAAATAAAGCCAGCCACACACATCCTAACTCCCACAAGACACTGGAAAAGACTTATTTGTGCATAATCCACTTCTTGCACCTTCACATCCCCCAGTGCAAGAGATCTTAGTTTTTCTTATTTCTGGTATCTGTCAATAACATGCCATTACAGAAAGCCATGAGACTCCAGCAGAGGGGTAAAAACAGCCCTAGAAGCTGAGAGGGCATGAGTGTAATGCAATTCTAACCTTCAAACTCTTACATGGCAAAGTCACAGTGCTGAGTGCCTCTGAGGACCTTCTTTGTATGGAATGTCTTCCTTATCCTACAGTAATTTATTTAGGTGTATTTGTATCATAAAGCCACAAGTTATTTGGCTGTTTGATCCCAGCAGCAAGGAAATAAAATTGTTTATTTTCCTGTCATCAAAAATAATCTAACATCTTGGGAGTATTCCTTACAATATTTAGAAAAAACAAATTGTCAAGAGCACAGTGGATGTCTGGACTGTCCTTCCAGGACCTACCTGAGCTTGGGGAGAAGCGTGGCTCAACCCCTGGGGTTGTCTATGCCATTAAACACTTCTTTGAGCAAGGAGAAGACAAGGAGGCATGCCTGCTGGTCTCAGTTCTGATTCTGCTCCCATTTCCTGAGCTTGCTGTAGTGTTCAATGCAGGGCAGCTTATTCTTTTCTACCTTTGAAACAGTAACTGCAGAAACTTGCTCACCAGTGGCAAGACAGTGATTGTCCCAAAGCTTAGCTGGAGGGGCTGAGCAAACCTCTTATGTTGCTGGCAGGGAACCAAACAGAGTTGCCTTGTGTAGTCTCAGAGGTTAAAAAGTTCCTTATCATGCTCAAGGTAGCCGTAGGAACATGCACAGTGGCTTTTTCAATCTAAAATCTTGGTTGCAAATCACTTGAAGTGCCCCTGACACATGGATTTGTGGTATTTTCTCAGTCCAAGTCACCAAAGAATTCACAGAAAAATACCTTATTTTTAAATTAAATGGCTTGGTTTCATGTAGAGAAGGGTCACAACCACAGAGAATAACAAAACTCTTCTAGTCCAAAGCCTGATTAGAAGAAGAACCAGGCAATAAGAACACTTCTGTAAACTTTACCTGAATTGTTACCTATGCTCTACCAAAAATCTGAGGTGATATTTGCCTTTGTCAGGAAGGAATGGTATCTTCATTTCAAGGCTTTTCTGGCAATAATTTTTAAATGTGAAAAATCCTGTAGTAAGGACTATTAAGCCCCCCAGATAGTTCCAAGCTAGAAATGAGTTTCCAGGGACACTTTAGGAGCTACTCGTTTCCCCATCTAAGTGAGTTTGTTGTTCTCCTGCTTCACGTTAAGGAAAGAGGAAATTACCTGTTCACTGATGAAAGTGTGTATCTTTTAGTGCTACTTCTAATTCTTTAGAAGAACAGTTCCTCAGGAAACAATCTAATTCCAGCTTGGAAAATGGATGCACATGTATGGCTATATACTAATATCTATTTTAAAAGTAACCTTTCTTTTTAGTTTGCTAGCAATCTCTAATCCGAAACATTATGGATGAGGCAAATTTGGTTCAGCAACTTTGAGATTACAATAGTTCGGGATTTTAGAGAGTGCCAGAAAGGCTCCTGGGCACCCAGATCTAATTGTTCATACTGCTGCATTACTAGAAAGAGCCCTGGAGGGGATTTGGCTTGTACGCTCTCCTGGATGATCACTCAGGGGTTAGCAGGGACCACAAGAGTCTCTCAGTAGGTAGCCAAGATGAATTTACCCTGTTGAAAGGATGCAGGAATTCAGCAGTACAGCTGTATGCCAGTCTGTAGCTGTTTTCTTCAGTGCTAAAGAGAGTACTGGCATAATTAATTTATGAACATGAGAAGAAAAATCTTTATATCTACAGACATAGCTGCTGGTTTTTTTCCTTTTTTTTTTCTCCAGAGTAATGAGATTATTGCTGCATACAGGCTTTATTTGCTCTTACATACGAGATTCTAAATTCAGAATAATAAGACAGAAATAAGTGTAAGTTATCCTGATGGCCCAGTGGCGAAAGAGATCAGAGACACAGGAGGTATTTTGTTTCACTTTTCTGAAACTAGAGCCTAAATCCATGATTACTGAGGATCACTTTACCTATGAAACATCTAAATATCGGACCAATACCCTCAAATCACCCATTTTCTGCAGAATGCTTTTTATCCAGATCTTTCGATTCAGTAACAGTTTATTGAGTGAAAGGAGACTGCAGGCAGTATTTCTGCAGTCGGTATTTAGAGCGCACTTGATTGCATTAGTACTCGTATACGGTGTGTTACATAAGCAGAAAATGATTAAGACACATTTGTTGAACTGTAACAACTGTTGCTCTTGCCAATAATAACAGCCACCATTATGCATGCGAAATGCAATCAGCCGCTGAGCTTCAGGGTGTCAGGTGATGGCTTCTGCTGCTGAAGGTGTGCAGGGGAGGGTCCGAAAGCAATTCCCCCTCCTTATTTGTTGCCATAACTTAAGGGTTGAAGAAAGGTGGGCATGATGAATGGCTGGTCTTACAGAGATTGGCACACTTTGCTCAGATCCAGGTTAAGTTTTCCTTGGTGCTTTGCCTGTGTGACTAGGATCTACTAAGGAGTTCCTTCTCTCTTTGTGCTTCCTGTTTCCTAAAGCATCTCTCAGAAAACTGGGATTTCCTCTGAGAGGCAGCCAGACCTTGTTTGTAGTATGCTGCAGAAGTCAGTGAATTAATAACAAAGGGTAACTGTTCATGGGGCAGAATTATGGAAGAAACTGGAGCAAGATGAATGTCAATATAGCCTTCAGTAAGCAGCTTCTCTTCCCTGAGCTGTCAGAAAAGTAATTGTGTCTCTGATTAACCATTTTTTCCCAGAGCACCTACTGGGAATATCCTAAGTGTGTACTCTCTCCTTATAACGCCTCTAATAATGTCGTGCAGGTCCGCATGCCCACCCTGCCACCCATCTTCTTCTCCAGGACTTGTCCAAACCAGCCACCAAGGCAGGTCAGCCAGCATTTTTATTTCTCTCTGGATCATCAAGAATAGTCACAGTCCTACTTTAACATACACCAGCACCAAGAGAGCTTCTGCAGCCTAATTCCAACTTTGCACAAGAAAAAGAGTGAGCAGACTCAGGCCAAGCAACTGTCTGTAAGTGATTAGAAGCAAATGGGATTTGGCAAATACCGAGTTGGCAGGAGGCATTAGAGAGCAGCTCTTCATCAGTAGGTTCCCCATGGTGCTCTGAAGGGTCATTGTGTGTACTAGCGGGATTCTCATGTTTTCTTGCTTCCTCCTTCCCAGAGGAATTCTGGGGAGAAAGATTATTCTCTGCCACATAATCACTTCTCCCCTCCCTCTCCCCACAGTGCACCCTTCCTTCACAGGTTTGTTTATCATGCTAAGCCATGATGCAGGGTTTTGCCGTGCTGTTTCTCCTCTGCCCCTCTTTCTCTCCTTACATAAGTTTTTGTTGCAGAAGCAGAGCCTCGAGAGATTTTTGATCTGTGAAATACTTGAGGTTTCATGAATTGCTTCTGCATTTAATAGGATGCTAGCAAGGAACTGAGTGAATGCTAATGGAGTGCTGGACGACGAGGTCCGGCTTCAGGTTTATCCTCACAGATATCTCAGGCATTGACAGGAAAAGTCTATAATTCATTACTGTGAAAGAGGCATGCTCATTTACTGAAAGAAAGAGGTAAATGCTCAGGAAACTATGGAGTCTGGGGTGGTTCAGGCTTTTTTGGCCATTTTCTTCAAACGGTAACTGATCTAAGCAAATTTTGCCAGCTGTCTAGGCAAGGGCATTTGTCATATTGGAGGTGTACGGTGCATCTGGACACTATCAGATCAGACACATAACCAGGGATTTGAACTATGCCTAAATTGCTATATTCCACGCATCCTAGGAGTTAAAAATATTTAGATGTATAAGTTCAGAAAAAATATTAGCATGGGGGCTTTGGTGAAATTTGAGTCATTTGTTTCTGAGCTTTGTTAAATTATTGACGGTCTTGGATGTTTTTTAACATTAGCATTCAACAGAAAGTTTTCCATGGCTGGCGTGCAGCTCTGCGTATTCCTTCTCAACTCCCTGAAGCCTGGCTTTGCTGGCTGAGGCTGTCGTGGGTCAGGATCTTGCAGGTGGAGTTGTGCATACCAGACCTGACTGCCAAATACATTAGTATTGCAGCTCCTCTGTGCTGGAAGTGGATATTTTATCCATGGGTGTACGTGTGAACATGCACTTATCTCTGCTAACAAAATTCCAGGGGTTGTCAATCAATCTTTGGGGACTTAATCTTGTTCATACATTAAACTGCCTGGTGAATTATCAGAGCCTGGTTTTGCATGCTTCAGCTGCACATGACAAACACATTGAGCAAATTCTTAATGAACTGATTACTTAGCTTAGCATTTAAACTGCCACATTTAACATCCTTCAACCCTCATAAACATATTGAACTACTAAAGGAATTATGACTGCCATCTTTGCAGTGTCATTACTATAAATGAATCTAAGAATTTAATCAAAGATACCACCAGAAGCAAAATAACAGAATGAGGTGTTGAGGTGATGAGTATTTAACTCAGAGCAAAAAAAAATTTTGTACTGAGAGTTCATTTTCAAGAAGGCTTATTGTAAGCAAATGTAAAGCACACTGGTGCGATATTTCCCCTACATACATATGCAAAATTATGTACTCTGTTTGGGAATTTTTAGCACATTTTCAGATTGCTTTTTTCAAATTTCCAAACATTTTGTTTCAAAGTCAGCAATGAGGGGAAAACTAGTGGACTCTTTAAAGTCAACAGTAAAAATTTCACAGACCCTGGGTATTTCAACCCTTAGTGTTGATTTTTACATCTATAGGAAAAAAAAAAAGATTCATCAATTTCCATCCACTGAAATCTCCTCCACAAACCAAATTTTATCTGGGCTTATAGAGGCAACACCCTACATGAGTGGCTGTGTTTTCACAGGAAATGAGGTCACATGGTTGCCCCTCTTCACATTCTGGACATCAGGCCTGTGATCAGAGCTGAAAAGCTCTTTCAAGTGTGTTTCCTGATCTCTCAAATGTCAGGACTACATCTTCACCAGCTATTCACATAGCTCAGTAAAGGTGTATTTAGGGCACACTTTTCTCTTTCTTCTGGAGCTCTACTGTCTTCTACCTTACATGATGCATCGCTAGATTTTACCAAAGAGAGGGGTAGGAGGTGAAAAGCATTGAAAAGGACCTAACCTTTGGTTCCCACTAGGTGCCATGACTATTTGCCCCACATCTAGTCCACAGTGCCATCGTCCATTATTCGTCTTTTACCCTTCAAGACATGAGTTATGGCAATGAAAATTAATTGTTACAGGCATTTCTTAACTTCTGGTACAATTTGCTTTCAGTTTTTCCCCTTTTAGTTTATACAAATTTAATGTTTCAGGGCAAAGATTTAGTGTTCTTAGCTGTAGACAGAAGACGTCAGCATTTCTAGAAACTGAATCACCAAATGTCACGCTGAATGACCAGAAAATGTTAAAACAACTGTGAGCACTCACACAAATCTTTGTTAGGAAAGTTGCTGAGCAGCACCTAAGAACTCATTGGCACAGACATGTAATTCACCATCTTGGACTCAGGTGTCCAGAACATTATTTAACTCTAACTAAGCAACCACACACAGTCTTTCTGAAGCTTATGCTTTTTCACAGAAGGTTGCTGGGAAAGATAAGTAACTCTTAGTGCAGTTGTGTACTGAATTAGAAGCTCTTCTGTAAGTTCCATCATCTTTCATCAAATCCCATTGAAATTGTTTTCCTGTTAGCACTTGATACTCTTGCATGAAGGCCTGAGCCATGATTTTACAAAGGCAACAAGGCCTTCATGCAACATGGTACAATGACGTGACTGTTTTTTCATATATCATAGCTCCTTTATTGCCTTTGCCATCCAACCTCCCATTCCAATGTCCTTGTGTCCATGTTATGTGTTTATCTCTGTGAGCAAAGGGTAGGATGCTTGGTGGACGATAAAATTCTATAAAGCATCCACATAGTCCACAATAGCTAGTGAACTGAATCTCACCCTAGGAAACAAAGTTTCTTTGGGAAAGCTTTTATTTGTGAAAGAGTTAATGTGAATTAAATATTAATTTCTCTGTGTCCATTAGGACTGATCTGAATCTTAATGAACATTGGAGAGTTAGCAGATGCTTCATTGATGTGTATTGTACCTGTTCCTTTCAATCACTAATGTATAAATTGTAGAAAATAAATGGAAATGAATCTAAGTAGAAATATGAGTCTGCAAAAGAAGTTGTGTTGCTTGGGAACATGGACCCTGTGCCTGCCAGACATTGATCATGAACCCCGTGCTTTGTGTGGCATTTGAGTCAGAAGATAGCTATTATCAGGAGGTTGCATGAAGTTTATCAGGCAGTAGCATGAGGTGGCTAAATGACTAGTTACAGATGTTACTGGCTCCTACATCCTTCTCTCTTGAGCCATTTTCTCCGGAAAGCTTCTTTCTGCAGACTATGATGATTTCTTATTTCTACTGTGTTGTACACACCATTAATCTTCCTTCCTTTCCTAGTTATTGCTGTCACCTCCTTTTGTAGCCAGAAGGGACTTAGAACTGACAAACAAGAAAACTCCTGTCCTGTAATCTGCTGACAGTACAGCATATCTGTTTCTAGCATGGCAGCTTCAGGGGCTGTGCTTCCTCATGGACATCAGCTGAGGAAGATTAAGAGTAAGAAATTCCCTCCCAACTCACAAGATAGGAAGCAGTGGAAGAAACAAAAATTTATATACATAGAAGTAGATACTGTCTGTAGTGGAAGTAGTTTCTTGCATGTTGCATTGCTGAGTGTGTTTTTAGCCTTGCATCATGGACTCAGAGATTTATTTCAAATTTCCAAAGGCATGTAAAGTAGAGGTCTAGAAGTTGCAAGAGCCTGAGGTAGGTGGCAGAAGGTGGAAACTTTCATTCAACCTCTAACTATACTTTTATTTTCTCTAAATACTCCCAACAAATGTTAATATATCATGAATGAAAAGCAATAATCGTCTGGGAATAGAAATACTATGCTATATGACATAAAAGGTTGGCTGAAAGTTGGTAGTGAGAGACCAAGGTAAGTTTAGGAAATATGAAGAAAGCAGAAAATTAGACACATCTTGTTTGATACAACTCAGAGAGGTATGCAGGGGCCAGCAGTCACAGCAAGACCCATCAAAGGGAAGCTCTCAGTGTGGTCTGGAGCAGAAAGAAGTATTTCTGTGTTTTATAAACTGAAAGGGGTTTTTTTTTTTGCTCTTGGCGTACATTACTTCCCTGTCCCATGGCCTTTATACGTGTGTGCTGATCCAACTTCTGAAATGTGTCTCATCTTCCAGGGGTTTATGAGCCTCTATGGTTACTGAGAGTAGCTGCTACTAATTTAGGCAATGCACTCCAAGAGGTTCCCTGGGTTTCAGTAGAGAAGGCACAGGAACAAAATCAACATATTGGTAGCTGTTCTGTTGATTTATGTTTTCCTGAAGAAAGATGCAACTTAAGTTTGCTGGCTGGTGCCTTTACCTGAAAAAATGCAACACTGCAGCAACAATAATCTTGTGATTAATTTTAGAAAACATTCCTATAATTACTTTTTAAGTGTTTTCTTCATCTCCCTTTATTTTTCTGCATTTCTCTGTGTGCATCATCTCTCTCCTATCTGAGAGCACAGTGGATGACAGCTCAGTGATACCTTACTGATGTACTAGGGAGTGTCAGTGCTGTCTAGGCAAAATGTATTTTTCCATATGCTTAGTCTAAAAACACTCTGTACTGTGTATATTTCCTATGCTTAGTACACCTGCTTCTTGTCAAAAGCCAGAAAAAGGTAGAAATATGCTTGCTCTCTACAAAAGTGGATGTTTTGCTTGGCTGAATGCTAATCAAATGATTACATGCAAGCCAAGTTTCTCTTCAATGCTTCAGCAGAGTGCTGTGTCCCAGCTACAGGGGATTACTAATCAACAGGTTTTGGCTGAAAATCAGGTAACTGAAGACCTCTTTTGACTAAAGATTATTAGGCATTATATTGCTAATTATGAACAATGGGATTGTATACTTAGAAATCCTTTCCGTACTGAAGCATGCCACAACGCATTGTTTTGGCACTTCAATGCAGACAGGCAAACTGAGACCTGTGAAACCTCCACGAGCTCCTGAAAAACAAGTTTTTCTTTTAATCTAGACAAGAGCTTAGGCAGTGGTACATAAATTGACACATCAAAGACCCTAGGATGGTCACTCTGTATGGAGAAATGCCCTACAAACATGGTCAGACTAACTTAGGGCTGGGCTGGGAACAGTGCCACTGGGCTAGCACAGTGCTTTATTTGGCCAAATACTCTTATAAACCCAGGCACATTAGCCCATGCAAAACACTATGTTAGCCTTATTCTTGAGCCTGACCTTGGCATTCTGCTTGGTTTCTGAATGGCACTCCAGTATCACAATCCCATACACAGCAGAAGGGCTCAAAAGACCACGTAGGGACAGTAGACACCCTTTTGAAAAACAGTTATTGAAATTTCTCCTTAAAAAAAATTTAAAGGTCTTAAAAAATGTGATTGGAAAGTCAAATGGAATGTGTATGCTTCTGCTGGGGCAGGGAGACTGGGCCATATTTGAGAGTTCTCTACAGAAATATTTGCACTTTCAAGCTTGTCGACAGGACAAAGAACCCTCTACCTATAGATCACCACTTCAAATTTTGTTTCATTGAAAGTCAGTGATACCATGCCAGTCTGTGTTGGATGAATTGATGAAATCATACATGTCAAATGAATTGCTGTCCACTCTGACACCAGAAAAAATCTATGTTGGCAGAGGCAGAGAAGACAGAAAGTGAAATGGGCAGAGATACTAAATTGTTCTGCTGTAGATGTCAAAGAGTTATTTGCTTTAAAAACACTATATCGACCAATCAAAGTAGTAACATTCCCAAGCAAGGCCTATGGGAAAAAGGCCTGTGATATTTTACTGAATCTTTGAAGGGCAGAATCTGTGAGGTCTTACCCTCTGAAGGGTAAGCTGTGGCACTCCTTGTCATCTGTCCATCAAATACGAACCACATGTTTTGTCTCAGGAAGTTCTTAATTTGTAAACTTTTGGATATTCTGAGAATATACTAGAGAAACATTGGAATATCCTAGAGAAACATTGATAAATACCTGCTCCATTCCTCCATAAACATTTTGGCCACTATCAGAGGCAGAAAACTGAGGAAGTGGCTCTTTCATTTGGTCCTTTCATCTAAGCCAGTACACAAGGTCTAACTTCCGTATGTCCATTAGCTCCTAAGATACTCAGTTTGCCATTTGACATAGCACTCTCCAGATAAAATAGTAGGCTATCCAGAACAGTTAGTTATTAAAATGATCTCTCATCATTATTGTTTTCTGATATAGATGATGTAAACTATGATGCTGGTGTTATGAAAAAAGTTTATTATCCATGTTTTTATCTCTAGGGTAAAATAGTAATTTAGAGCATTAGATAGACAGTTGGGAAGCTGGGTATTAGTTTCAGATATGTTACTGGTTTCTAATACAGCCCCAAGCAAAATGCTTCTCTGTGCTTTTTCTTCTGTAAAATGATAATGGTGACAGAGCTCTGTGAAACCATTTGGTCATATTAAAATGGAAAGCACTGTTTGATAGCTTAGAGCTTGTTATTATCAACATGCAGAATGCAGGACCAGCAAAATTAAAGCATCATGAAATGCCTGCTGTCCTCACTTATATAACCTATTCCATGAACTCCAGAGTGTTTCTATCTCAAGATGCAAATGGCATCAAGTTAGAAAAGATGAACCTTCCATATCTCTCTGGGGTTCTGGATCAAAATGATACAGAAATCCCAGGAAATCATAGCAAGGCTTGTTGACTTTTTTCCTGTGAGATACTATCATAATTCAACCAGTGTCACCCAGGGGTCTGTAGGTCAATTTAGCCAACCACAGAATCACAGAACTGTTAGGCTTGGAAGTGATCTCTGGAGATCATCCAGTCCAACTGTGCTTCCAGGGCAGGGTCACTTAGAGCACGTTACACAGGAACATGACCAGGTAGATTTTGAACATCTCCAGAGAGGGAGACTCCACGATGTCCTTGGGCAGCCTGTGCCAGTGCTGACATTCAGTGTACAGAAATTCTTCCTTGTGTTGAGATGGAACTTCTTGTGTTATGGCCTTTGCTCCTTGTCCTTTCGCTGGGCACCACTGAGAAGAGCCTGGCATCATCCTCTTGGCACCCGCCTTTGAGATATTTATATGCACTAGTGAGATTGCCTCTGCTCTGCTCTGCTCTGCTCTGCTCTGCTCTGCTCTCCTCTCCTCTCCTCTCCTCTCCTCTTCTCTCCTCTCCTCTCCATCTTTGTGGCCCTCTGCTGGACCCTCTTCAGTAGCTCCTTGTCTTTCTTTTACTGAGGAGCCCAGACTGGACACAGCACTCCAGATGTGGCCTCACTATGGCCAAGCAGAGAGGGAGGATCACCTCCCTCAACCTGCTGGCCACATTCTTCCCAATGCACCCCAGGGTACCACTGGCTCCCCCGGCCGCAAGGACANTGCTGGCTTATAGCCAACTCGTCATCCACCAGAGACCCCCGGTCCTTCTCTGCAGAGCTGCTCTCCAGTAGGTCAGTCCCCAACCCGTGCTGGTGTTTGGGGTTATTCCTCCCCAAGTGCAGGACCCCACACTTGCCCTCATTGAACCTCATAAGGTTTTTGTTTGCCCAGTTCTTCAGCCTACCAAAGTCCTGCTGAATGGCAGCAGAACTTTCAGGTAACTCAACTACTCCACCAGTTTGATATCGCCAGCAAACTTGCTTGGGGTACGGTCTATCACTTTTTCCAGATCATTGATAAACAAGTAGAGTAAGGCTGGACCCAGTACTGATCCCTGGGGAAAGCCACTGACTAAAGGCCTCCAACTGGGTTCTACTCCACTGATCATGACCCTCAGAGCTCTGCCATTCAGCCAGTTCTTGATCCACCTCACTGTCCATTCATCTAACCCACATTTCCTGAGCTTATCTAAGAGGATGTTGTGGGACAGTGTCAAAAGCCTTGCTGAAGTCAAGGTAGACAATATCCACTGCTCTCCCCTCATCAAGCCATTCTGCAATGCCATCACAGAAGGCTATCAGAACGGTCAAGCATGATTTCCCTTTTGTGAATTTGTGCTGACTATTCCTGATAGCCTTCTTTTCTTCTGCATGCTTGGTGATGACCTCCAGAATGATCCGGCCCATCATATTTCCGGAGATGGAAGTGAGGCTGAAAGGTTAGGAGTTTTCTGGGTCCTCCTTCTTGCCCTACTTGAAGATTGGGCTACCATTAGCCTTCCCTCAGTCAGGCATGTCTCCCATTCTCCATGATTTTTCAAAGATGATGTAGAGTGGCACAGCACAAAGATCTATCAGCTCCCTCAGCACTCATGGGTATATCCCATGAAGGCCCATGGATTTTGGCTTTTCTGACCACCCATAGATTTCTAGTTCTTGTTTATTCTCCAGGCTGTGTGTGTTTGTGTACAGGCGCTTCTGTTGCCTTCTAGTGAAGGCGTGACGACCTGGTTTCAGGAGCCAGCACGGCGGCCCGACCCCTCTCGGGCCACTCAGTCCAGGACACGCTAACACCAATGTGGTGGACGGCAAAATGGCGTTTATTACCTTACATCGTGGGGTTAGATAGTCAAGGGGGTTTCACTGCGTCACAGGGGATGGTTAGGTTTTAACTAGGGTTAGTAAGGGAATGGCAAACTACTGGAATTGGGGAGGGTCACATACCATAGGGGGTGATAACATACCGTAGGGGATGAGGGGGGAAGGGCCCTGCTGCTTCCGTTACATCCCGAAATCTTCCGCAGCGCCTGAACCTGCCTACCACACGCTTCAGAGCAGTAATCAAGCATCCAGGTTCCCTAGAAGGGGTGTGAGAGGATTCATCATAGCAGTAAACACCCTTGATGTGGTTAGCCCTTTAATCCTCATCGTGAGAGAAAGCCAGGGAGTATCTCTCACTGCCCTTGTCGGCCTGGCTTACTCCCCAGCAGGAAGAAGTGCCATGAACATTGCCACTTCAGACCCCACCTCTCAAGTTCAAACCAAACCAACCAGCCAAAAAAGGAAAGCTGATCTCCACCCAGGTATCTCCCTGGCAGCCCAACTTCCTCTGCCCGTACAGGCAGCACTGCTGCTTCAAGTCCCCAGAGCTTTCTTTCCTCTCAGTCACTTCAGGGACTGAGTTCACTTTTGTACTCTCCGTAACTTCCAGGCATCTCTGCTTCGTTCTTTTCATAGCAATAGTTTCTATTTGTAGTGTGATGTTCCTTTTGGGCCAATGAGGCTGTTTAATGAGAAGATAATCTTGTTCCTTCATAAGGAAAAATTATTCAGCATTACAGTTTATCCACAGAGCAAACAGATTGTCAAATAAAATAGCATATTATGCCCTAAATAATTAAATAACCAGAGAGATATTTGTCATTCTGCTATTCAACAGACTGGTGTCGGCTGAGAAGAAAGATATCTTATTCCTAATGATGTTGGCTTCTCTTTCAAAGTGAAGTAACAGAAGAAAAGCAATTGTCAAAATGGCAGAGCAGCGTTCCATAATTTTCTCTCTGTGACCTCCTGAGCAAATTTGTTCCATTTATAAGTTATGCAATGATTTTTCTAAATGCCAACACTGCAACCTCAGCCTTAGAAAATTGCACCAAGATTCCTCTGTTTCTCTTGTGCTACTACCAGAGAAGGTAGCATGATCACTATGTAGCTGACAAGTTTCTTGATGAACAAAACAGAATGGGAATTTGCTCACTTCTTATAAAAATAGTGGCTCAGAAAGCTGAGCATAGTGGGGTGGGGGTTTTTTGTTGTTGGTTTCTTTGATTTTGTTTTGGTTTTGTTGGTTTGGTTTGGTTTTGGTTTTGCAGGGAGCAAATTGGTTTCTTTAGTCATCTGTGTGCCAGCAGCAGTGGAAGATAGGAGCGCTGGAAGCAATATATTTCTTATTCCATAGTAGTGCATATTATTGCTTCAATGAATAAAAAGCTGGGATGCCAGAGATATTTATTTGGCTCATTGCACAGTAAATAGATAAACTGGACAATAGTGCGTGTTTAGAATTTAATGCAAGAAGATGCCGTTCCAAATATTCAGTAAGATATTTACATATTAATAATGATTAGAAAGTGTCTGTGTTACTCATGTGGATTTGAAAAGATCCCAAACCTGTATGTGTGCATGTGTTTGTATTGTTCCCTGCTCCTGCTAGATTTTCTTTCTCAATCTTTTATGTCTTTCATTTACAGTAACAGGTTTCAATTCAATCCCTGTTTAGATTTGTTGCCTTGCAAGCCATCATAACCAGAAGCACTTGCTGTGTCCCACTGGAAGGGGGGACTGTGAGGCCGTGACATACCCAGCGTGTTTTTCCATTCATGTCAAATTGTGAGTTATATGACCTTAAAACTGCGCACACGCACACCCACCCCCCACAGTTGTAGACACTCCAGCTAAAGTAATACTTAGAAGTGTACAAAATGTATAAGCACTGACTTTCTATCACTCCCAGAACTGTGGACGTAACTAAATCAACTGGCTTCACAGGCATAAGAGATACAAAAAAATTGTAGCAATAAAGATTTTATTACTCTAAAGTATTTCTAGAATAACCTTTTCCCCTCTCTCTTAAAAGGGAAGTAAATGGAATACGTGATAATGTGGCAAGAGTGTTTTATAGACATGCTTGAGTAAGGCAGCCTTTTCAAAGTCATGCCAATAAAAGGCCAGCTCCTGCAGCCATTACTCATTTGTACAGTCCTAATGACTTCGATACAATGATATGCTTGAGCAATTTGAGCAGGATTTTGTACAAAATATTAATTTCAGAATGGTTTATTGGAAATTAGAAGGTTTTATCTCTGCTATAAATAATATTTTGGGCTATGAAAAATGAACTGACATTTTAACATCTAATTCACATTGCTAAAATAATGGACACCTTTCAGACTACTTGTTTACTTTTTTCCTTCTGTCTGCTTGGCCTGAAAGTGGACCACTCCGCTTTACTTTGGATTTTCAATCAATATCACTTTCCTGTTTCCAGTTCAATTATGGGTGTTTGAAAGAGTAGTTACTTTCATCAGCTTCTTTTCGTGACTTTGCTCTTCATCTCAATATTGAAACATTTTCCAATAAACCCCAGCCATAGATCATCTGTTTTGAGCAAACCTTTCCCTTGGGACCTTACGTGTCCTTTGTAAAAAGCCTTTTGTTGGTCCCTGGTTCATCGTTCTGATGCCACACCAGTAGTGCAAGTAATAGGGGACAACACATTGTCCATCTCCAGCTCCAAGACTGCTCAGAGCTGATTTGTTCCCCACAGGGTCTAAATGGTCCCTGGGATCCCAGAAACACCAACCCATGGCATGATCCAGCCATGTGTTCTCATCATCAGGCTCCCTTGGAGCTTTTCCTGCTTAGTGCCTAGTTGTGGAAACTAAAAGCGAGACCACAGAGCTGACGCAGAGTTTTCCAAAGAACACCTCTGCTGTGCTGTTGGCTCCCTGAGAATAATGGCACAATTGCAATACCGTGGTGAAAAAGAGATTTCAGGCAGCTGAGGGGAAGTTTCAATGAACTGCTTCTCTGTGTTTCATTCTCACAGTGAGAAACTGATTTGTGACTAGGTCTCAGAACAACTATGGTAATGAAAACACTGATAGTAATGACAATAACAGTTGGCACTTAGCAATTCCTGTATCCAAGCACTTCCAGTAAATCTAAGGCTGACATTCCTCAATCAATATGCACAAATGTTTAAATGAAGAATCCCATAATTCGTTTTCCTGTCTCATCCTTCTTAACCCATTGAACTGCCGTGCCACCATTTCCTGTTATCAGACACTTGCCAGTCATAAGCAATCAGTCAGGTACTTCACAATTAGGAGGCGAAAAACATGCAATTTCCTTGTGTTGGTACCAGATGTTTAATGCCAAGAACAGGATAAGCCAGAAAAATGCTCCACCCTCAGAGTGCTGCAAGTCGGTCTCCTGTGGCATAACTTGTTGTCTTGGCTATGCCTTGTAATTTTCTGCAATAACACAAGAAGAGTGAGAGAGCTTACTACTGTCTTTGTCTGCCCTTGCATAGAAGTTGGATTATTCTGTTCATTCAGTTTGCTTACAAGGATTTGGTGCTGAGATCCTTCAGAACAAGCTTGTTAGAAAAACAGGAAAGTAATGTCAGAGGGATTTTCTTTCACAATGAAAAAAATCACTAGTGTAAGGAAGGAGGCAGTCCTGGAAACACCAGCATGGGCAACTCCCTCTCCAAAGTAATTGTTGGACAGAATATTTGTTGTACTTTATCAGGCTGGCACTAGAGGTTTTCTTTCGAGCAATTTTCCATCTGTGCAGGTGGATAACTGAGATTACAGTAAGTGTCTGGTCTGTGTAATTGAATCTGTACTACTCATCAGCAGTGCCGAGAGCTCTCAATTGCAACTGAAGGTCTGTTGCCTGTGCTCTGGTTCACATGCAGAGAGAGCCAATGCTTCAGAGCTTTCAGTCTACTTACCCAAGGCAAAAGAGGGATGGGAGCAGAGAGAATGGTTGGAGCAGTGGTGAGCACAATGGGCCGATAAATAGCAAAGACAAGAAGAGGCCCAGATCTCATGACAGTTGTGATGACCTTACCATAAGAGCATGATGCATTTTGTGGCTTTATGGTATCCATCACTGCATCATATTTTCCACAATGAAACTCCAAACCATGAAGAACTTGGGAGTCTATGTTAGTTTACCCAGATGAGGTAACTGGGACAGCTGCTGTGAAAAAGCAGCATATTAATTTACCCACTTTGGTCTTTCTAGAATAAAATACAGCCCATTTCCAGATGTCTGGAACTGCTACGCCTGAAGTTAAAAAACCTGAAAGCATATTGAATCTCAGCCAAATGCTATTCATGCCTATTTTGTATAATCTCCATTGTCCTAAGAATTTTATTTATTAATTTTTTTTTAATTATGGGAATGTGGAAAGGGTGAATGAGATTAAAATATTTACAGTTTGTTGCAGAAACTACATACTGGACAGCAGTATTTAACATCTTGTGGTTTGTGTGATGAATTAAACAATACTGTTTTACTGTTTTTATTGGGGTTGAGATGCATTGTTTCTGTCCCTCCAGATATGAAACATTTTGCCTTGATATTTAGCTTTTTTATTTTTGCCCTGACTTCTTTTTTTTTTTTTTTAATAATCTAGCATACTTAAAGAGAAAAGAGAAGAAAACTTGCCATGTGGGTGTTGACAGGTTGCTTGTTGCTCATTTGAATAAATGCAATNTAAACATATTAAGAGATTGTACATTAATAAGAATTAACTAAGGATGGAGAAACTCCTTGTGTTCTCTTCCCTTTGCACGATGTTGTAAAACTTTTAGCATCTCCACATCCTGAACCTGGCTCTTATCTAAATTTCTTGGGAAGAACAATGACAGGGATCATTGCTAAGTGGCCTGGGTGAAATGTTATTTAGTATCCTCTGGAGTCAAGGCTGAAGTTTTAGAAGGGTCAGTGGGCTTCAGGAAATTCTTTGAAAAATTGATTTAACATGTCA
>WEIT01021152.1:39539-92428 GCA_013389985.1 Dryoscopus gambensis
CAGCCATCAACTGCTAAGGTGAGTGCCTGTGGTTACACAGCCACATCACACCAGTACTGAGGAAACAAACAGGCAGACAACAGATAGATGGGTCCTTTGCATCTCTGTAGAATACAGAATTTAAAACCCATGCCAAGGGATGCTTGAAAATGGGGAGATATTCCGGTTACTTCTCTGGAACAGCCAGCCTACAGCACACTGCTGTACTACACATCTGCTGGCAGCAAAGTGAAACAATGTGAGCCCCGTTTGTTGAAGCACCCTCACAGGTGCTACCAGCATAGAGATCCAACTCTGTTTGGATTGGCAGCCTGGGGAGTCACGTAGTGCTGTGGGAATGCCAGATCTGAAGCGTGAGACAGGAGGAAGAGGTCAGAGGAACAGGAAAACTGGGGAATATTAACAGATTCAGAAAGGGCTCCCACCTGAATTCCCACTCTTTCTGAAATGGGATCTTGTTAATCCAACTCACTGGAGCGCAACACTATTCATAATACTAAAAAATCAGGCTGCCAAGGACTACTGAGCATTTCTTCAGTGAGAATAGGCATTTTCACATAAGGTAGTAAAACATAATCATTGTACTCAACTTAAACATTATTACGCTGACAATGAAGGTGGTCATACTCACTTTTTCTGAAATAGAGTACTTCTAATTTTGTGTGTGCAGGGTTTTGGTACATGCTGCTGGTTTGGTGGTTCGGTGAGAGACCTGTCTGTAAATATTTTGGAAAAGCATAGGTTTTCATCTTTTCTGGGAATAATACGCAGTAAACAAGGTACAGCTCAATGAGAGAAATACATATGGCTGTCTTAAGCACCGTGAATAGTATTGCCAAGGGGATGGATTATGTGGACATCAGGTGTGAACCAGTGTAGCTGTTCTTATGTTCCTATTGGCCGAAGTAGGAAGAAGCAGCTTCTCCCTCCAGAGCACCTCTTAGTTGTAACAGTCAGATTAATTTTAAAAAACTCTTTTTGCTATTCAGCACAAAATATATTTACTACATCCCTATTTCTCAATTATCTTCCATTATCCCTGCACACTGCAGTAGGGTGTATCTGAATCCGGTGTACCAGACTATGCTCTCGGGCATTTTGAAATCCCATGAAAATACTTTTCACAGGAGATGTTGAGTTTATTTTTAGAGAGTTTACTGTGAAAATGCAATGCAAATGATTCATATAGTTGATGGTAAATGCTGACAGGAAAATATTTGTTTGTGTAAAGCCAGGAACTTTCCACTAAGGGAAAGCTACAATGACTTCGACATTTTTCTTCTGTCTCCCTCGGCACACTAGCAGGGCTTGGCATTTTTCTTGACAGGTTTCAATGCTTTTGGCAAACACAGATCAGCTAAAAATTATGTTGTCACTTAGAGGTTGATACGACAGAAAATCATTGCTCTTTTATTTTTAGGGAAAACCAGTGCAAGGGGAATTAAATTATTTCCCTAAGGTCAAGAGAAAAGGCAGGAGCAAATGAAAGAATCCCAATTAGAATATAATTCTGAAATAGCTCCTAGTGTTTTGAAATGTGTTTTCTGAATACCCAAACCCAAATGGTACAGAGGGTCAGGAGATCTGTGGAGTGGGATCTGCTTTCAGAAGACCAGACTGGGTTTCTCCTTTCTTTCCTTATATTTGACTGGTAACTCAGAACCTCAGAAGTCCAACTGCCAACATTTTGCCAGTGTTTCCACCAAGGATTTCAGCTGTGATGAACTGGTTGAAGCATTCTGTTGATGAGAAATTTTGTCAAAACACCTCCCAGAGGCTTTGGGCCAGCCTGTTTGCATGGTGCTATAGTCATATGAGGCTCAGTCCCCACGCTCCAGAGTGAATGAAAGAGCTCTCTTGAAGAGTTTGGAAAAGCATCTTCTCTACCTCCTATCAGAAACATGTTAACAAGGATTGACAATATCCATACAGATCAAATTCAAGGTCAGTAACTGCAAGTGGGTGGTTCCTGTGGGCTGTCTTGAAAAACAGTAAAGAAGCTTTTCCCAGATGGCATGCTGAGCAAGCTGCCTCTCAGAGCTTTAAGGCTGGTGAGTTTGGAATTTTATGTCGTATTGAAGTTTATGTCTCCGGACAGGAAACAGCATCATGAATAGGCAGACAAGTGAGGCTGGTGTGTCTTCAGGGAGGAGTAACAGCGCTGCAGGTCAGATTTGCAGCATTTATGATCTGACATTAAAGAAATATAATTGAGCTATGAAGCTAGAATTTCGCTTCTTGAAGAGAATTTTAGTGCTGCTGAAAGTAGCAGATTGGCAGTCCCTTAGTCTGGAGTCGAAGGGCAGGTACTTCATGAACAGCCACAATATGTTCTTGCTCTCTCTGAAGACTTCTAGGGAAATGAGACTGCTTACTTACAGTCTTTTCCAGTTTCTCTGCTATTGAGACTGCCTTCAGGGTTGTCCATTTCAGTGTTGACTTTCGTGTGTGCGTGGAGTGCATTAGTTGAATCCAGGCCTGCTCTAAAACCCACTGGCACGGATANCGGATGAACAACTCTTCATTGGTATAAATGAAATTTGTCTGGAGGTCTATGAATGATGATGAGAATCCTTTGACTTATGGCCTCTAAAAACATCCATGTGAGAGCACCATCACCAGCTATGATTGCTGTCTCCTGGAGGACGCACAGCCCAAGCATCTCTCTGGCCTCCTATCAGCTCCACCAGAATGATTCCCACTTTCAATTGTAAATCATCTCATCACATGCCTCCTAATCTCACTCAAATAATCGCAACTGATGTCTACACAACACTAAATATCATGAACAGACTGCAAAACAATAATGCTAATTCCTGAAATTCCTGACCTTTCTGGAAATGCCAGTAATAGATGGCAGGTTCCAAGTGCCTTGAGCATATTTTCTGCCTTCAGCTATTCCCTAAACATGTGTGGGATACACAGGGCATAGGAGAGTAACCATCAAGCCCAGAAATGTCACCTTTTTCAAGATAAATAACAAAGATAAATAAAAGATTTCAGCATGTATGACTTTATTAGACACTGATTTTCAAAATTTTGTGAGTATGAGAACAACATATCCTTTGCAGGATCCCTTGTGTTCAAAATTTAATTCAGCAGCTGGGCAGTGCAGCTTGAAAAATGTGTTACCAGTAAGTAGTTTTCTCCACACTTTTTTATAGCAGGACCATTTCTGACTGGTCTGCGGAAACCTATTTTTCCTTTGTCTGAATAACAGACATCTTTCCTTTTTCTGAGAATATTTCTGGAATTCATAATTTCACTTTAGAGTTTTCATGAAATTTCTTCCTTATCTTATTCTCTTCCCTTCTCTGTTGGATCTCTTGTTGCAAGTTGATTTACACTTACTCTTCTGGTCCCTGTAGATACCTGCCATATTGCTTTTTCATTGATGGATTTACAACAGACACCGTCACTTTAGGGTTTTTGTTTTGCTTGGAGTTAAGGACCACTTATAAGGTGCTTATGAGCTAACTGTAGGAACTCCAAATTGGAACAGGTTTCCCAGACAGGTGGTAGATGCCCCATCCCTGCAAATATTCAAGGTCAGGTTGAATGGGGCTTTGAGCAATGTGGTCTAGTGGAAGACATTCCTGCTTACTGGGGGAGGAGGGGTTGGAATTGATGAATTTTTAGGTCCCTTCCAACCCAAACCATTTCATGATTCTATAAATCTAAGCCTTAACTTGGCTTATAGGCGATAAAATTATATATGAAGGTGTGCTGAGGGTAGCAGGACTTTACTTCCTAATACTTATAATACGTTTCCTCAGCCTCCAAATTCATTTTGAATTCATTCATTCATGCAACATTTTGATGCTGCACAATGAAGAGTATGTGGAGGGAACCCATCCCAAACACAATGGACAGAGAACTATTTAATTGCAGGCACCCAGTACTGTAGGGCACAGTGGGTCGCCCATCCCAAACACAATGCACAGAGATCTGTTTAATTGCAGGCACCCAATACTGTAGGGCACAGTGGGTTGCAGCAGTAACACAGCTCTGTCTGAGCTGACAGGAGGGGAGGGTGAAAGAAAGGAGCCAGCATCACAGTAGCAGCGATGCCACACATCAGATGTGGTGTGTTTGTAGAAACACAGGGGGGATTTTAGTCTCTAGTTCTGCAACTGTAAGCAGTGACATATTTGCTGAAACAACTGGCAAAAGCTGTAACACAACAGGCTTGTTTTAACTAGGTTTCTTATTGGTTGTTTTGGTTTTCTACCTGTCACATCACACGCCAGTGCACCAAATTCATTGGGGAAATTTTACTCTGTAAACATTGCAGCACTTGCTCTTTTCCTTTACACTTAGAAAAAACAGTTGCGCTTAGCTTAGTTTCAGAGAAAAGTAACATATCAATTTCCACCTTGATGAATAGCCCCCTTTTTCCACCTGCCTGCTGCAGGTGCAGCTCCAATGGGATGATGGGAAACAAAGAAGAGTGGAAAAGTGAACACATATATTTTCCTCCTTTTTTTTCCTTAAGTACTTAAAAAGCAGGATCTAATGCCAAGTTCTAAAATAAAGGTCTCGTAGAAAGAGTGGCTGTCAGCCACTCTGAAATAAATCCACCTGTTCAGTCATCACTTCAAGAAAGTGTTGACAGCACTACAGGGAATTTAAATATCAAATGATGGTTGTGTTCACCTGACAAACGTAATTTTTAGGACTGTCCCTAAGGAGCTCCTAGAGATCTTAAACTTGCTGAGGAGCAACACATTGAGCTCTACCTAAGGGCTGTTAATGCTCAGATTGGGGTCTGGGTGGCAGTGCTTGTGCAGGAGACAATCTGTTCTTTGTTATCAGGCAGAGTGACAGATGTGAATGCAAAATAAGAGTAGGGAGATCTGGGTTTTGAGGGCTTTTCAGCTAACAGAAAGCACTGATTCTGGTTCCCTCAGACATTCTGCTTGGGTCTTGAAAAGCTTTTGCTTAAGGTTCTGATGGAAATCAACCTTGTGCTTGTCAATATTTGAGTGCCCTGTATAAGGCTGTGTTTCTACAATGCTATTGGAAGAGGAGCACAGTCTTCTTGTGAAATGTGGTGCCAGGAGGGAAAAACTGAAAATTAAATCTCTTTCACTCTTGGTTGAGTGTTGTCATTACAGCTCTCCTTGCCTATTCTGTCATGTGAGTAACTATTAATGAATGTATTTAATCCTTTGTATGTCTAGATTTCAACCACAGAAGTCACAGAATTTACCTGCAGTCTCTGCTCCTGTATGTGTGACCCTCAAAACTGTGCAGTGTGACTAAAAGTGAAAAATACCCAAAATGGTCACGTAATGTATTTAGTCAAAAATTCACCAAGTTTTTATGAAGTATTAGATTGTCAAGCTTTCACAGAAAAATAGTCACTACAGAAAACCTAACGTGCTTCTTCCCAGTAATGTCCCCGCAACTAAATCCCTTCACGAGCATATTACTTCCTGCAGATCAGTGGAATAGGTAATTTGAGACCTCCAGAGCTACTCGAATGAATCTGGCTGAAAGATTAAAACCTTGCTACTGGAGCAAATTCTGTGCCTCATCCCATACGGACCTAAGTGATAATGTACTATTTTAATGGGTAAAGATTTTACTTCAGGGCAGCTGGCTGACATTTACTCATCCTCTTGGGAAGAGTAGAGTCATTTAGGAAGGATTTGGCCTTTTTTTCTACTTATTTTATCTTCCAGTATGGGAGAGAGGATTACTCTGCACCACAAATGAACAGTAGTGTTGACTAACATTATAGAGAAGCCACAGTTCTAGTAACTGCAGGAGACTTAAATATAGAGGTCAGAACTTTCCTTTTATGTTGAATCTCTTGCTTTTTAGTGGACTATTGAAGGATTCACTGTCCAGCCTATCTGTTAATACTTAAGTCAAACACAAACACCTCCTGCTTCTTTTCTCAAGGTCAGGCAGTTATATTCCGGGACCTACACAAGGAAGTTCTACAAAACTCATTTTTATATTAGAAGACTGTCCTGTAGCTGCTCTCTGTTCACAAAGCTCCCTGAAACAGAAAGCCACTTCTAGTAAAGCTGTGGGGAATAGTATAAACCCATCAAAATAAAATTGATTTCAACCAATTAAAATTGGTACATGGACATGCAACTTTTAAAGATGGAAGATGAGGCAGTTAGAAGGCAAATATTAGTGTTGCTGCTGTAAGAATAAAACGAAAAATGTACATTGGAGAAATGCCTGTTTACCTCTTACTTTACTAGGACAAAACAGTCAGATCTGGCTGGATTCTTGCCTAACTTCTGGCAGGGTAGAGCATGGTAGTCACTTGAGCTTATGTCTGTTGTCTCAGGATGGAGATAAATACCTTCAGCTGATAATTCAGTTTTGAAATATTGAGAAAAGTCCATCTCCTTCCACTGACCACAAGAGTGACCTTGGAGTTCCTGTACACTGAGCCTGACTTCCTAAGGATAGCCCCAAGAGTTAGATGGAGTTGTGCAGATTAAAGCCAACTGGAGTTTCACCTAGTGATAAGATAAAAATAAATTGGTTTGTTTCTAGAGGGGCAATTTCTTTCACAGGGGAAGATCATAGAATGTTTTAGTTCTGAACATGAATTCTGGTCTTCTGTCTGCATTAGAGATGCTCCCTGTTATTTGCACTTGAAGAATAGGATGGGTGGGAAGAAAAATAGAAACTAAAAATGTAAACAAAAACACACAAGAAGTTGGATTTGGAATACAATGTAATGAAAGACCATTGTGAACTTTCAAGAAACTACTGAAAACTGATAAAAAATTCATTCTTTTTATTAAATGTATCATCTTTTTTCACCTCAGACTGTTATTTGCTATTTAAAACTGCAGGAATAGAGCTGAACAATCTTTAAAAAAGGTGAGAACTCATGGAATAAAGAATAATAAAGGCCTGATTTTTGGTGTTCAGTAATCTGAAACCAAACCACAAATACTAATTTTTGAGAAGTTACATATATCAGCCAGTCAGAATAAATACTGGTGGCATATAGAATTGTAGAATTGTTAAGGTTGGAAAAGATTTCTTAGACCATTGAGTCCAACTGTTAACCTAGCACTTCTGAATCCAGCACAAAACCATGTCCCTAAGTGGCACATGTACATGTCTTTTAAATACCTCCGGGATGGTGACTTAACCACTTCCCTGGGCAGCCCCTTCTAATGTTTGAACAACTTTTAAGTAAAGAAATTTTCCCTAATATAAATCTAAACTCCTCTGGCACAACTTGAGGTCATTTCCTCCTGTCACTTGTTACCTGGGAGAAGAGACCAACCCCCACGTGGCCACAGCCTCTGAGTTTCCTTTTCCCCAGGCTAAGCAACCCCAGCTCCCTCAGCCTCTCCTCACAGGACTTGTGCTCCAGATGCTTCACCAGCTCCATTGCTCTTCTCTGGACACGCTCTAGCACCTCAATGTTCTTCTTGCAGTGTGTGACCCAAAACTGAACACAGCACTCATGGTGTGGCCTCACCAGTGCCAAGTACAGAGGGATGAACGCTGCCCTGGTCCTGCTGGCCACACTGTTTCTGATATAGGCCAGGATGCCATTGGCCTTTTTGGCCACCTGGGCACACACTGGCTCACGCTCTGTTGCTGTTGAGCATCACCTCCAAGTCCTTTTCTGCTGGACAGCTTTCCCAAGCCTATAGAATTACATGGAGTTGCTGTGACCTAGATGGAAGACCCAGAACCTGGCCTTGTTGAACCTCGTACATTTGTCCTTGGCCCATTGATGCAGCCTGCCTGATTTCCTCTGCAAGGCTTCCTACACTCCATCAACAGTCCCACCCAACCTGGTGTTGTCTACAAACTGACTGAGTAGGAACTTGATCCCCTAAGGCAGATCACTGATAAAGATATTAAAAAGGACTAACCCAAATACTGAAGCCAGGGGACAAAAAGAAACACAGCTGCAGGTCCATCACAGGAGGAAAGAAGAGATGATAAAATGGGAAACTAAGGAGGTGATATGTTTTAGTCAGGTATCTGATATGCCAGAGTTTAGAGCTATGGAGAGATGGCAGATACAGTGAGACACTGCTGTGGGACTGATATTTGCCCTTCTGTCAGACTCAGCAATAATGTGGAGCAATGCTGGTCCTGGCATACTGATAAGCACTGACAGCATCCGGTTTGTCTGGGGTGATGACAGTGTGTTTTTCTGTTTTCTTGTCCCCACCATTACTACTAGAAATCTGTCCCTGTCCATGTACAGAGGCAGCTGCCAGGCCTTGAAATAATCCAGCAAAGCTCTTGAAGTGACTGCAGGCTCAAGAGGACTCAGATACATCTCACACCTCTGTATTTACCTTGTCCTCCTTTCTTTTAAAAGCTATAAAGTCATATCTGAGATTATGTTCTTTTATGCTTGGTGGCTTAGGGAAGTGAAAGCCCATATCAAATAGAATTGATCAAAGTAACTGTGGAAACCACACCTGGCAGCAGTTTGTCTCTTGGGTGCATTTTGTCATCAAATGCTTACAGAGAGTTACAGACTTAGCTGGCCCCACCTAAGAGAGAGGCTTTGCAGGGTTTTCTGCTGTGCAGCGATAGAGATGATGGTAAATAGCATTAAATGGTGAGTGACAGCCATGCCCTATTTTCTCCACATCACTCAGCTGCCTTTGTTAGGTGAAAGTTTCCTCGTACTCTGCATAAGGCTCAATTGCAGACTGAATTGTGAGGTGCAGAGTCAGTGGGCAGGGATTTATACCTGTTGAGGAAATGGACTGGTAATTTCAGGTTATGGACATACACAGAAAAGAACAGAAGAAATGGAATAAACCTCTGTGAAATCTGGCATACACCGGATTCATAAAATCAGACATAATCCATAGAACAACTGCAAGGGGAAGGGTATAGTTCAGAAAATAAGCTGCTTCATTAAAAATGTAAATGCCACTAGAGCTATAGATGAGTGCCAGCATTCCAGCTTACTCAGAAGATGACAGAAAGGAATGATTGACAATATTTTTCTGCAGTTTAAATTCTGCTTTTTCTTCAACATCCAAAATATAAAGCTATGGGCTGTATAGAGTGTTTACTAAATCTAAAAATGAGCAAATTAAACATATGCATAATCCACAGCAGAGTGTTAAATGAGGAACAATTTAATTAAAACAGCACCAGTGGTAGTAATATTATTTGCAGAAAGTCTGAAAAAGAACATGCTTCTATAATCTTAAATACATGGATTTTTATGATGGATGAATACTGGAAAAGACATAACATGACAGAGTAGGGAGTAGAGCTGACAGGATTAAATCAGTATTTGATTTTGGACCTATGAGATATAAAAAAGAAAATTTAATTAACTGATGCGATTCTTCTATGTGTATACATAACTGTGGGCGCAACTCCTTGTGCAAATAACTTAAAAATGCTTTGAGACATTCCATGATTAGTGCCACTAAATAATGTGAGCTGGGATAATTTTTAATCATTATTTTATTACCATTGTAGTAAAGATCTAGAAATAGACACATTAGATGTAAATCAGTGCTGCTCTGTTGACTTTTAATTTGGTCATGCAGATGTGCATCACTGAGGAGTAGTTCAGTATTTGGACATAGGTTGAGGATAGATTCTTAGTCATAGAGAAAGCACATTTTTCTTTTACCTGAGATAGATTAGTGTATACCTTTTCACTCACCAGTACAGTGAAACAGACACCTGTAAAATACCACGCATTAAGTTCATATAATTTCAAATCTTAGCAAGTGATAAACGTGAATTCAGAGTAATCCTGGTGGTTTATTAATAGATTTCATCATATCAAATTTTCCTACCTGATGAGCTGGTGCTCTGCAAAGCTAAGATAATGGAAGCGTGAGATTTGTTACCAGAAAAATGAAGTTTCGACTTTCCTTATGAATTGTGCGGGCTGTGTTGTGGTTTTGAGACCACTGACCAGACCTAGTCAGAGAATTGCTTCTCCTCATATGGGAAGCCTTGAAGGGAGAGGGATACTGTACCAGGAAGGTGCTGTCAGGATGGCAGTGGGGAACCCCTGTATGCTCCTGGTCTTAGCCAGAGCCTCCAAAAAGCGCCAGGGCACCTCCTGCAGCAGCGTGGCTGTTTCTTTAGTGAGCCCAGACACCTTCTGCAAGGGGGGGTCTCTCAGCTTCTATTTTCTAGTGAGTTCCAGCTCACCTGCTTGATTTTTGCACAACTGAAATTCTCCGTTTAGTTTCCATAACACAGGGTGTTCCCCCCAGCTCCAAAGTATGGGCCACTGAGGCGCTGGGTGCTGAACGCGCATGGAGAGAGCCACATGTCAGTAAGCAGGCTCAAAATTATAATTCCTGCATACCCAGTATCTGCACAGCCTGGGGATCCAGTTCTGGATGAAAAGAGCTATAAATGTAAGGTATTATTAGCACATGGCTTTGTAGTAAGCCACCCTCAGGCCACATTAAAGTTTTTGATGTTTCTTCGTTGCACTCTAAAGGGATCTTGACATGATTTCAGAAAAGGAAAGAAGAAAAATAAAGAACTTCCAGTTTCTTTTTAAATTTTAAATAAAATGAAAGAAACCACTTTTATTTTGATTTTCATTTCTGTTTGGAGCTGAAGATTTGTTTACATGAAGGCTGAGCATCTTGATTATTCTCTTTTAAAAGTGACCTTGATCTTTTAGAAACATAAATGAAAATAAAAGATCTGGTGACCTTTTTATTGAGGTCTTCAGAGAGCTGAGAGGAGCCATTCCTGTCTTCCCGTGTTGCAGGAATACCTCCTACTAGGGAACACAATATCACACTGAGTTAAAAATGCCCCGAGGGCCATATTGATGAGGGGAAGCTCACTCTCCACGGCCTTTTTAACATTCAGCCACGGCGAAACTTGTTTGTTTCCTCTGTGTTGGAAATGTCAACAAATGTCACCCAAGTTCTCTGCTTTCCTTTCTTATCTTTTGACATATTATTTGATATGTGTGCGAGAGTGTGGAGTATATTAATAAAGGAGCTTTACTCTCCAGTGTATTAACAGAGTGAGTGGAAGGCTGTACTGAAGAAAGGTTTCTTCTATTAGTTTTGCCATTAGGAGAAAAGTAATGCTCTTCAAAAGACTTGCTGAAGACAGAGATCAAAAGAAGACCTGTTAGCTTAAAGTGGTGTATCCTTCTAGCATGGGGTCTGTGTTCATTACTCTAAGATTTTCCTTGAGACAAATTTTGAGTGCTTTGTCCAGATCATTTAAATGTGCTTTTTAGCAATGTGACTCCCATTGATTTCCTGGGAGACTTTTCACAGATAAGACTTCTGGGTTCAAAATTTCAGAAGTCCTTAACAGTCCTTCATAACTTTATAAAAATTTCATAGATTACCTAGTTACCCGAAAGTGAGATTCCCGGAGGGTCTCAATGATACCCAAAGCCTGCAGGTGCTATTTTCTTTTGGTTCCTAAACCACTAAGATTCTTTGAAATTGTAGCCTTTGCCTTTAATGAGACTGCTGATATTTGGGTTGAATTAGCCTTTGAAAACGGTAATTTATTATACATTATAGCACTAGGTACACAATATAATTAGACTAGGTAGAATACAACATTTAACATTTATAAGGCACTTTTTGTACGAGTATAATTATTTAATTAAGGCAGTGCTGAGAGGCCCCCAAAGCAATTTGGTATATAATTTGCTTATACTATGCGAATGCATAGAAAGAAACAATTTCGGCCCAGACTGCTTTCAAATATGTTGACAGAACAGAAAAACAGTGAGGAGTGAAAGTCTTTGATTTCATTGTAAGGACAGAGAACTGACATGGAAAAATGTTAAGAGAGTTTCCAAAGGACAAATACCAGTTGTCTGCGGCAAAGCAGTGAATGTAATCGCTTGTGCATGACAAGATCATCTTTCCTTTTCATCTTCAGCCATTTCATACACACTAAATTCTGATGATTTATATACTTCAGCAGTGTGTTAAACAATTCTTTTTCATCTTTAACAGTCAGATGTTTCAACTATTTGTAGATAGTTAGTCATTGCTATATATATTTCATTCTCGTTTTGTTTTTGTATTCCAATCTGTCCTCCTAAAAAAAAGATAAAATAGTTCTATTAAAACATCCATGGATCCATCTGTGAAATTAATACCCTGTAAAGCATTTAAAGACTATGTGTCAATGATATGCTGCCTCCTTAGGGAAATGTGCTCCGACTGCAGTTTTCAGCAGCCAGAGTGGGACAAGATGGCAAGGTTGAAGCTCTGGGCATGCAGTCGTGCCGCTGTCAGTAATCTCCAGTCTCCTGCCTCTCTTTCCATTTCCAGCCATGGAAATTTCCATGAAAACTTTACAAAAGCAGGGCTATGAAAGGCCAAATACATGCCTCATCTCTCCAGGATTCCCAATATCAAGTATCAGGAATATCCTGAAATGGGATTCTTAAAGTCATATAATTTTAAGCAATTACTATTATAAAAAGATAAAAACCTCACCTTCTTATAATACCTCACCTCACAGGAAAAATAGGAAGTCATGTATAATTTCTCTATGTTTTATTAATTTGTGACCAATTTAACTACTCTCTTCAAGCCCCATAGTTAAATTTCACCTTCCTTTTGCACTACAGGAATGAAAAACTCTTTAAAATTATGTATGAGCAGGACACTTAGATAGAAAGGCTGATCTGACCTTAATTCTGATGACCAAATTTGGCTAAACTGGCGGAATCAGTTAATTTTTTACTAATTATTTTAAATGCAGATTAATAAACACGGGTTAAATGCTGAAGGCTTTAATTGACTCCAGCACATCTGCAATTGAGGTATAAGTAGGGTCAGGGAGTCCCCAGTCCTTGGCATTTTTTATCTCATGTTTACTCCATCAAACCTCTTATTTAGATCACTTCTGTACAAAGAAGTTGGACAGCAGCCTGTAAAATCAGCCCTGTCATTAGAGAACATTCTCCTCATGCCAGAAATTTCTTGCAGAAATGATAACTTCCTACAAGAAACCAGTTCAAGCATAGTGGTTTGGAAATGCTGGGAAATAGTAAATCAGGCACCTGAAAGGATAAGGGACCTTTTGCATTTTCTCCCAGTTCTTTGTGCTTTGATTAATCATTTGCTTGCATTTTGATAAGCAGCTGCACTGTGTGAGTGTATTCCAACCTTGAGATGTTCATATTATTTCAGGACATTGCATCATATGCAAAGCAGTTTCCCAGCTGCTTCCTGACTCATGCTGGTAAAGGAGTAACTCACTCTTTTACTGGATTTTAAGGGTGGTAAAATCCTAGAAAGTGAAGGCTTCTCATCAATAGACCCTCTATCAAGAGAAATTAGATTTCTTTCATGTTTCAAGAAAACAGCATTTGTTGTCAGGTTATGAACAGTTTGACAGAGGGATTATTTTGGCTCAATTTGACACAGAGATGCAAACCTTCTGTATTTGACATGAAACTTGCTGTAAATATTTTGGACTTGTATGTCACTGCAGCGATGACGTACCCAGTTCCACAGGTAGCAATAAAACTTGCTTTGTTATCAGGCCCTTATGTATTGTGGGGCAGTAAAGCAATTCACAGGTATTCCTACAAGCTCCATCGCTGATTTAGGGTGTGCCTTTCTGTTTGCAGGTTCTCCCTGTGACTATACTCTATCATCTTTCATTGCAGTGTCTCACCATATTCCTCAGCATGAGCTGTGCTCAAATGGAAGATATGATACTTGAGGGAAATATTTCCATTTTATGTTAGGTTCAGTCTGTCTTCTGACCTTCTTTGTGTCATTTCTGTATTCCAAGGCTCTTTACCTGTTGACAAACATGCATCTATACCTCTGGGGATGGAGCTCTTCTTTAAAGATTTGAATCCCTTAGGTTGTATTCATAGCCATATTATATAAAACAGTTTTTCTGGAAATATATTAAAATTCACAATTCCAGTTGATCTCTAGTCTTCACCTTTTGCCAGAGAAAATTTGCATGTTCGGGTTCATTGCTGCAATGAACCACATGCACTGAACCATCAAGCCAGGAAATACAGAAAGTTAGGACAAGCCAGAGAGACTGAACTTCCTTTGTTTACATGTCATAACAAACCCTGTTTTATCTGTGTTCTCAGTTTCCTTCCTTAGAGTGATGAGCACAAGTCTGTTTTCCTTCATCCACCCCCTCCACCCCCTCTTTGCACCCCACTCCTGTGATAGTCATAGGAAAAAGCGATGGCTTCAGCTGCATCCACTATTTACCTAAAGTGGGGGAAAAAAGAAACCAAAAGTAAAAAAAAAAAGTGATTTCAGTTGATTTAAGTGGGCAATAATGAAAGGGGGAGTCTAGGACCTTTGCTTCCCTAAGCAACATTTGGTTGCAATCATTCTCAGTCATTTTAACAAAGAATTGATTTCTAGCAATGAGTTTACCATAATTTATCAACCAGTGCAATCTGACCCTACTTGTGTATGGAATATTGATCCATGAATGTTGGCGGTTCTCAGCAATGCCAGGTACCTGAGCCAAGACTACAAAGTGTGATGGATGAGGGAAATCATTAGCTTGTGTTCTGGAGTGAGGTATTTGCTATAATAAGAGCTGGTTTGACAGAACCATCTTCACTAGAAATTAATTTCCTTATGAATAAAGTTCATTATTGTAGAACTCACTGGTTACTTGTCTCCATTATGTTCAAAGTTGCAAGAGAGATGATGTTGGACAGAACAAGGGCAGAAGCTGTTTTGCCTCTGCACTGAGATCAGGAATGCCCTTTAGATAAGTAACATAAAAATACACAACCTATTAACACCACAGAATAGCTGAGTTTCAAAGATGCCTTGGGAGATCATGTAGTTCACCTGCCTGCTCAAAGCAGGGTCAGCTAGAACAGGTTGGCCTGGACCGTGTTCAGGCAGGATTTGAACATATCCTAGGATGGGGACTCCTTGGCTTCTCTGGGAAACCAATTCCAGTATTCAAATGCCTTCATGGTAAAAAAAGTATTTTCTTGTGTTTAAGTGAAATTTACTGTATTTCAGTTTTGTCTGTTTCCTCTTGTTCTATCACTGAATACAGCTGAGAAGGCTCTGGCTCCATCTTCTTTATTCCCCCTCATCTAGTATTTGTACAAATTGGTAAAATTCTCCTTGAGCCTTCTCAAGGCTGAACAATCCCACCTGTCTCAGTCTTTCTTCATGATAGAGGGGCTTCAGCCCTTTAATTATCTTTGTGGCCCTTCTCTGAGTTCACTGCAGTATGGCCTTGTGTTTTTTGCCCTGGGAAGGCCGTGATTGGACCTATCAGTCCAGAACCGTCTCACCAGTGCTCAGTACAGGAGAAGGAAAGTCTCCCTCAGATTGCTGGCAACAGTTTGCCTGAAGGCTGTTGTTGTTTGCCACAAAAGCATATTTCAGATGCAGGTTCAACGAGGTGTCCACCAGGGCTCCCATGTCCCTTTCACAAAGCTGTTTTCCAGGTGGCTGGCCCCCTCAGAAGCTGGGGATTTTGGTTGTACCTGCAGAGCCTTGGAGAAGATCTGGTAATCTCTTTGTCATAGCTTCTGCTGCTGTGCAGTGTGCTGACCTTGTCACACAGCCACATCACGTGGTGACACAGACCCTTCGGCAGCCTGTGGGCAAAGCCCCAGTCCCACCATGAGGTCTCAAATGAGCAGGGCTGCATTCTCCCTCAGGGGCTTGGTCCCAAGGAAGATCTCTGATGTGCTAGGGATAGTTGCTCCAGGGGTTTCTGGAGATTGTCCCCTGCTATGTGTCAGCACCATTGCGGAGCCCCCAGCAGAGTTTCTAGTCTCGCTCTGGGCACCAATTGCTGTTTCTGCTGCCTGCTGTGTGTCTGTGCTTGTGGTGCACACCAGCGCAAACGTGGCTTGCAGCTCAATTAACTACATGGACACTGACAGGTATTTAACACTTCCTATTGTGCTGTCTTTTTTCTAGGTCCCACTATGTTATTAAATCCTTAAATATAACATTATGTTTTGAGTCTCAGTAACGTGTACTGGGCAACATAATTTGCCTTTTCAGTCATTGGGTAAAATAAAGCATAGAGGGGGATAGCATCTAAACAGAGATTACAGACTAAATTACCAGGAAAGGAGATCAAGCATCCTAACCCTTAGCTCAGTGTCTGCATTACATTTTATTTTTATTTGCTGTGGATTAGTAACTCTTCGCTGTTACCAAGGAAATGAGAGACTCCTGAGCATCTGGCACACCCACAGTGCACCCTTACTATTGATGAATAAGAAAGGAAGCATGAGTATACTCCAGAGCATGTCAGAGATCTAAGGAAAAACAAGCTATTGAAAAGAGATAAAGTAAACAAGATTATCTGAATGAAATCAAGAAATACTTTCAGCAGAGGTTAGACTGTTGTGTTTGTTTAGAGCTCTCTAGCAAAATTGAAGATGTGATGCTTTTTTGGGCAAAGAAGTGTCAAACACTCACTGCTCTCCTGGAAAGGACACCCTGCAGACGGTCTGCCACAGATGTTGTATTCATCATCCTTATTTTTATTGTCAGGAGGTACCACTGAGTACCTCTGTATAAGAAGAACTGAGATGTCCTTATAATGCAGCTCCAAGTACATTGGACAGAGGTATTTTGCCTTATTTTTGGTGGCTTTTTCAAGGAGTTTGTGACTCAGAGGTCCATGTCTTGAAATCCCTACTCACATTTCACTTGGGCAAACCTCCCACAGGTTATAAAAATGGAGACTTTGGAATCTAGTGCAGAAAAAGGAAGAAACAGATCAGTCTCCAGAATTCAGACATACAGAATATCTTCCATGAGTCAACAGGCATAAAGCAACATGAGTAGGAAAATGCCAAGCAGAAATGGAGGATGCAGGATGGACACTTCCTTCCCATTCTGACTAGTTGTTACAAGGGTGTGCATGTTTTTGCAGACCTTGCTGTGAGCAAACTCAGAAGTGGGAAAATGAGTTGAGTGTGTGTTGGCCAGACAAATTTCATCCAGGAAACCAGTTTGAGTGTTATAAAACATTTCTGAGACTGAAAGGTGCTACTCTGTGAGTTGCTTGGTTGAGGTAAGAGATATGCTTCTTAGGTTATTTAAACATATGCTGGAAAATCACTGTGAACTGTGATGATCCAAGACTTAATCTTTATTTGTTCCTGAATTATTATTATTATCTGATAATTTAAATATCTTCTTTTATATGAACATCCATCTCCTGAGAAGAATTTCTGCGTTTTCTCATACCTCATGTTTATATGTATACAAATAGCATAAGGGAGAAGATGGAGTTTTTCTCCTATATTTAAACTGAAAAACTCATTCAAAACAAAAAAAAATTCCCTTGGTATGAAGGACATCTTGTGACGATCATGGTGAGGAACAAGGAACTGTAAAGATCACTCTGGATTTCAGCACCTCTCACTTTAAAGGCCAGCACCTCACTCCAGGAGGCCAACATCTTTTCTCTCACAGTAGTAGATATGCCATCGCAGTCTGAGCCTCCTGCTTTGGGGAAGGAGTGCTATGGGCCTGAAGCAGCTCTGGTTTTATCCAGAGACTCAGTTTCCTTGACACTTCTCAGTTCTCAAGTGTAACATTTGTGCTGATCTTATTGAGGCTGGTAGCTTTTGGCAGCAAGCGAGGGTAACATGTTCGTGCTGGTCTACTTAGATGTGACATCATCCTTGGGTACAACTTGGCAAAGTGGATTGATGCATCTGTAGATCCTGTCAAGCACAGAGCTGTATTTAATTAGCTCAATCTAATGCAGAGAGACCTTTGCCACTCCTCGTGCCTGCTGGACACACACAGCTCAGTGGCTCAGTGCTGTTACTCCGTCTGCATCCTTCACCAGGGTCTCCACCGACTGCAGATCCAGTGGAAGCAATGAACAACAGCAATCACCATTTTCCCCACTTCTCCTGGCTGAAATATTGCAGTTTTTCCTCCTTGGAAGGGAAATTGCATTTCAGTTTTCCATAACGTTTTTTGCTACAGATAGGAAGATTTTACTGCTCTGCTGAAGAAAGCAGATGTTTGTTTCCTAATATAGGGGAGATTTTCATGTGTATCAGACTGGTATTTTACAGACAGAGCTAGCTTCCAACCACTCTGGGTGCCATCAAGACAGTGTGTTTTGCTTTGTAATTGTTCTACAGGACTCTTGCTCTTTCTGGAAATCATTGATCTGACTTTCCACCTCAAAGCTTGAACCATCTTTCTGATTATTTCCTGAACAGGGGATGATAGGTGGAGAATTTAAGAAGGGAAAGTCCAATAATGCTGTATGTTGCTTCCATAATAGCCCAACAGAAAATAAATATGCAGACCTTTGGGATATGTGGCAATTTACTGAAAAATGCCATCTATTCTTTGAGTATTCTTAGGAACAGTGAAGAAAGTGCATTTGCTGTAGTATGAGAATACGTCTAATTATTTCCCCTTGATTTTGTGTTAATGTATCTAGACCTAAGGGCAGGGAAGAGTGTGTTGTATCTACTACAAATAAATCAGTGCAATTAACTGCTGATATATGCAAACTGACCTTAAATGCTAATACATGGCTGCTTCTAATATCAGGAATCTAGCTTAGAACAGGCAGTAAAGGGATCTGGCCTTGGATCAATGAAGGAAATGTCTTGAACAAATTGGGACCACAGAGGTCAGTCTTCTGAAAAACATAATTAAATTGGGACTGAACTGGAAGCCTCACACATCAAAGAACTGCAGTGATCAAATGATTAGGGAATGAAGGGGGGGTGAGATGCAGCAGAAGTGAGAAAGAAACAGCAAAGAGTGTGTAAGACAGCAGCTTTAGAGATGGTATTTGAGAAGCAGGAAGAGTTTAGAGGGATAAAAAAGGAAAACTAGTCAAAGACAGATTAAGTAAAAAAGCCCAAAATATGTGAAACAAATACCAGGATGTGTTGGTACACACTGGAAAGCAAAGAGTATGTAAGGAAATGAGGAACAATAAAGCATGCAGAAAGGCAGTATTAGGAATGCAACAAGAAAATCCTTGGGTAATGGAGCCTGTTGTTGGCAATATAAATTTAAATGCAGCATGTAGCAGCTGGCTGCTCTTATCTGATAAGACTGTCATTCTGAGCATAGTTGGTGAGCAGAAACTGCAAAGTGAAGCAGAATATATATTTGAAATATTGGGGTCTTATATATTTTATTTTATCGCATGTTTTCCCTTCATTTTAATTTTAAGAGACTTGTTCTTTTTTTGCTGACTTAGTGCCAGTGAAAGGTGCTGTATGGAGAGCCCTCGGGATTGAAGACTTTTGTTTCCTCATAAATAAACATAGCAAGTGTAGTAGAAAATCAGCTTTCCTCATCTTGCTTTCCACTCACCTTCCTCCAGACTAACCTGAAAGACTTTCCATCTTTCCTGGAATAAGGTCTCTGCAGACCAGACAGAGTTTGACGAGCAGCTCAACATGAACTGGCACTGTGCACTTGCAGCACAGGCCAACCATGTCCTGGACTGCAATCAAAGCCGTGTGGTCAGCAGGGCCAGAAGGTGGTGTTCCCTCTTTACTCTGTTCTTGTGAGACAACACCTGTGTACAGTTCTGGTGCCCCCAACACAGGAAAGATGTAGAACTATCGGAGTGAGTCCAGAGGAGGGCCATGAAGTTGCCAAGAGGACTGGAGCGCCTTCCCTACAAAGACAGGCTGAGAGAGTTGGGTCTGTTCAGCCTGGAAAAGAAAGTCTTGCACTGAGATCTCACAGGAACCTTCCAGTATGTGAAGGGGGTCTACAGGGAAGCCAGAGAGGGACTCTTACCCAGGAACCATAGTGACAGGACAAGGAGGAATGGCTTCAAGCTGAAATACAGTAGGTTTAAATGAGATGTTAGGACAAAGTTCTTTACTGTGAGTGTGGTGAGACACTGGAACAGGTTGCCCAGAGAAGCTGTGGATGCCCCATCCCTGGAGGTGTTCAACAACAGCTTGGTTGGTGGTTTGAGGAACCTGGTCTAGTGAAAGGCGTACCTGCAGTGGGGTTAGAACTAGATGATGTTTAAGGTTCCTTCCAGCCAAAACCCTTCTATGATTCAATCAAACTGCACACTCACGTAATCATAAAATTGTTTAGATTGGAAAAGGCCTTTGAGATCACTGAGTCCAACCACTAACCATGTCTCTAAGTGACACATCTACATGTCTTTTAAATACCTTCAGGGATGGTGACTTAACCACTTCCTTGGGCAACTTGTTCCAGTGCTTGGTAAACCTTTTGATGTAGAGATTTTTCTTATATTCAATCTAAACCTGTTCTAGTACAACTTGAGGCCAGTTCCTCCTGTTCTACTGCTTGATACTTGAGAGATGAGACCAACTCCCACCCGCCTACAACCTCCTTTTAGGTAGTTTCAGAGAACAATAAGGCTCCCCCGAGCCTCCTTTCTTTCCAGGCAAAACAACCCCATCTCCCTCAGCCACTCCTCATAAGACTTGTGCTCCAGGCCCTTGACCAGCTCTGTTGCCCTTTGGAAAGGGCAAATGCCCTCAGTCTCATTAGCATGACTGAAATATCATTATATACTCGTACTGTTGTTATTTATAAAGTAGTAGAATAGAGATGCTTTTTATTTACTTTCCATTTGCTTTCCTGGTGCTGTTTCCTGGTGTACTCACTTGTACTAGTCAAGGTTTCTTCACAGTCAGGAAATTTTGCAGCATAGTCCACTATATTTGAACTTCCTACTGGTGAAAGGTGAGCCTCTGAGCTGTGGTTAATCTATTGGAGAAGAATGTGACATGTCAGGAAAGGAGGCAAATTGTCTTTCAGGGCCTTCTGTTCTGCAGGCACTCAGGGCAGCAAACGGGGTGCAAGGGACTAAAGTCATTTCAGCCACGCACAGACACCCACTGCCCCTGACCTCTGCTGGCTGTCAGTCTTGGGATGGTGAAGAACCACTCACTGAGCTAGGGAAAACTCTGTACAAGTCTGTACAAGTCTGTACAAAAGTCTGTACAATTGTCTCTTATGTGCAATCTCCCTTCCTGTGCCATGACAACAGAGTGCCCCATAAACTGTTCTTAAATGTACACACAGTCTCCAGATACCTCGCAAACAACTGATTAGCAGAAGTCAATACTTATAATTATCTTACAGAGGAGAAAGAGAAGTTAATTGAAACTCATCCAAGGTTACATACATAGCAAGACATGTTGAAGTAATCCAGGAGTTAATGTTAACGTTAAAGCCAGATTTCTTCCCCAGAGACACAAGCAGCACATCTCTCCTTTCAATGTAATTATGCAAACACTGCCCATGACACTAGATTTGTGTTAAAAAATTATACAGTGGTATGCCTTACATATGGAAGGATGTGGAAACAACACTGTGCAAAGAGAAGGTATGAGAGTTCGGTTTTCCGTGACGAACTTGGCAAATTATCTTGGGCAAAACATTTGAGGCAGATTGTGCCTCTTCTTATTCACCTATTAAAACTAGGTAGAAGTTGTCTCTTTTCTAACATGCATTAAGATTCTGGTGTGAAAGGTCAGTTACTGCTACTAAAAGTCCTCCTCTCTCTTTCCCATCCATTGACAGTGGTTTGGAAATAGGTAGCTGTGTAATCAGATGCAACAAAGTCTACAACTTTGAAAAGCTGCTCTTCTCACGGTAGAAGTAATGGGAGTATTAAGTCCTCCAGAGAAACAATAAATTATCCTTCTGCATGTGAATCAACAAGGGAGAAGTGTTAGAAAGAGAAATTTAATGGACAGATCCAGTCCCATCTAGAGTAAGTGAAAAGCAAGAAAGGACAGTAGAAATCAGTACCAGGCTGATGAAAGATCCCAGAGACTCTGGAGGACATGTCGTGTCATGCAACGGCACTACAGGGCTCTCATGTTTCCTTCTCAGAACTCTGCTAATTTCTCACTGAACCATGAGCCGACCACAGTGACAAGGCACTGGGATTGTATTCCCTGTAACATGGGACCTCTGCTATCAAATGCCCCTGCTAACATCCTTAGGAATCCTGGGACATTCAGCAAAAGTGATTGTTTGTCTTGTTTTTTTTTAGATGTGGACTTCAAATTTGCCTTGCTTGTGTTTCAAAGGATCTCTAAATCTTTGCTGTATATCACTTTGTGTGCCCAATTACACTTATGAGAAAAATCAGAAAAAGATCTTTAGTTTTGTATGCCTTGGATTTCCTACCAGTGCCTCTTTGCCTGTGAGTTATACATGAAAGAAAAACCGCAGCCTGCATTCCAAATAAAGAATACTTCCTATGGAATATTGGACAGACTTTGTCTCTAGGACTGAATGAAACATCAATTAAAAAAAAATAACAAGCCCAGATAAAGAAGAGAATCCCAGTTCTAATTATCCTGCTCTTCCTGTGATGTGGAAGGAAATAAGAATGTATGAAGACTTTTATGAGGATTAAAGTAAGCTAAAGAGTTACCTGAGGATTTTCTGTTATGGCTCAGAGTCAAGGGTAATTTGGATTCAGATCCTGAGAAGAGGCTTTCAGTTGTATTTGCAGAAAGCAATAGGGTCTGTTGATGGACATTTATGTTTCATGCCACAGGCAATATCTCTGAGAGAGTTGCTCCTCAGCACCTTTTCAGCTTCCGTGTGTGCTCAAAATGAGTAAGAAACAGAATAACTGGTAACTTCTCTACTGTGCTGATAAAGCAAAATGTAGGATTGCTGTTAAGAGCAAGATAAATAAATGAACTGGATGGCTAAAAATAGCAGAGGGGCCCAGCTTAGCTGACTCATGAGCTTGGAGATGAAATCTGATGGAGACTGGCACACAGCATTAAAACAGGAAGCAAAGATAAATGATGGGCATTAAATGAACAATCAAAAATGAATGGACCTTCAAAGGGTCTGTGGGAGAGAAAAAACCATCCAAGCTGTTTATAATTAGTGCTCAAGCCACTTATAATTAGTGATGTTGAAAATGCTGTTCCTCGTCTCCTATGTACCTGTCACTGGGAAATCACCATCCTGCACAGATGTGGCTGCACTGGAAAGCTCTAGGAAACTGCCCAGATAGACCTGTTACTGATGCAACACACTTTAATGTGTCTGTTTACCAAACATCTAATTTTCTAAATGGCCTCTTTCTCTTCAGTTTGTTTTTGTGTGCTTACAAGTAACTGCCTTTCCATTTAAATTTTGTGCACTATCAAAAACCATGCAGGTAGATAAGCACTTTTTTGTGCCAAAAAATCAGGCAGCTAAAGCCTGTGCTTTCCAATCAGTGAAGGTAGAATAATGCAAGTACAACTGTTTTCACAGGTAAAATCACAGTAGTTAACAAAATCTGGTTATGATTATTAAGGTTATAATGTGCTATTCACAAGTTCTGGATAGAGTTATATATTTTTTTCTAATTTGCCAGAATTTTACCCACTGATATGTATCAGCCCATGTGACAAAATCTGTTTGTAAGACCGTTCAGGTTTCATGAGACCACTTTAAGAAAGGCATTAAATGAAGCATTCAAAATATTTGTTTCTAGTGTTTCTAACATGTAACGTTTTCATTTGTAAATTATGCGTTTCATGTAGGTATTTTTCTAAAGTGCTACAGTATTTAATGAATGAGTAAATCAAGCATGCCTACTGCATTCATGCTACAAGACTGAATTAATTTAGTTACTACAATCAGCACTCACCAATTAAAATTGGAACAGTAAGCTTCAAGACAGATACAAATGAAACTGACCTTGGCATTGCAGGTAGACATCATTCCAGAGTAAAAATTACCATCTTCCACAGCACAAAAAATTTAAGCTAATTTCTAAGAGGAATTTTAGGCCCATGTTTCTTTTGCTCTGTTCTCCGTGTGGGCATGAAGGTTTTTCAGTCCAAGCTTCAAGTGGCATGATGCCAGATCAGACAAGGTCTAGAGATTAGTCATAAGGAAGTAGTGCCACCTGTACCCTTTGGATGGAAACTAGAAGAAAGTCTGGCTTCCAAAGGATGCGTGTGCCTAACTGACCCAGTCCTGATAGTATTTTATGACTGTGGAACAAGTTCACTGCTTATTAGGCAGTGGAGAACCTGCACAGCTCAGAGCATCTTAACACCAGAGTGGACTGACTCTTGTCTAAAAAGGATAAACTCGGGTTAAAGCCTTTCAGTAGCCAAGGTGCTGATAAAACCTGTCTTCCATGTGGATACTCTGAGTCCAACCATGAGGTGGACTCAACAATGCGTAATTTCTGTTGCAGAAGTCTAACAGAGCTAACCAAATGTCTCTCCTCTGCTTTCATGAAACTTAGCATATTCCGTATTCTTGAAAAGTGAGAGTAGTAAATAATTCTGAGGCTTCTGCACTTCAGATTTTTTCTGAAGTGATGAAAATGTCCCAAATGTATTGTGGGGAAGTGTCAGACAGGCAGATGCTCGGAAGTACACAGAATGTGTTCACTAAGTTTTATTTTCTCACAAAATGAATCTCAAAATCTTGACTAATTTTGTGCATTTCTGAAAACCAAATGGCTTATAATGATGACTTAATTTCAGAAAAGTGCTAGTAAGAGTGAAGAATGATCTAACAGACCTACACCTGGTTTCCTCTTTACTTAAGAGCTCTCGCTGCATTTCCTAGGAACTAGAATGCAAGTGCATTCTAGATCTAAGTGCTCTAGGGTCACTAAGGCTACTAGACACACATACTGCCCAGCCATCAGGGACATCTTTGGCAGAGAAGCTACAAATATATAATCTTTCTCCTGGATCAAAACCACTGCGAATAATGAAAACCCTCACGCACATACATATTTCTCAGAATTTCTTCTTCTGAGAAGAAAGTAACTCCATCCCAGCTGAAACTTGGACAGTGAGCACCTACACATTGGTGCTCAAAATGCCTTTTCCATGTATACTGCAAGAAAGTGACTCTAGGAAGGAATTTGTATCATGTTTTTCAAGAGCTCACTTAAGAAGCACTTGCTAGTAGTTTAACCATATCAAACCGAAACAAATTTTTGACTGATTCTGAAATTTGTCTGATAAGATTTAGGGTTACTATTGTCTCTTCAGAATTACATGTTAAAGCTTCATAAAAGTGTCTAAAGGGATTTTTTGGCCTAAGTAACCTGAAATGTGAAGAGGTGACTAATTGCAGGCGTTAAGTGTGCTGGAACGTTAGTATAGGGATTTCTTCTTTTAAGGTGTATGGAAAGTACTGCTTTTAATGAAAGAAATTAGATGCTTGAATAAACTAGGAGAGATGAAAGCTACACTGATAATTTGCGCTTTTGATAGAAGCATTACTTCCATCTTGGGAATGGTAAAGGAATTGGGTAATGTCAGTATTAAAAAAAGAAATAACATGACCAGTGTCAGGAAAGTATAAGGAAAATATGAAAAATAAAGAAAAGCTTTCCAAGAATGCACACATAGAGACACAGGTTTTGCCCAGGAAAGGCTGAATGAGACCAGTATCTTTCTGTATGAGAAAGCCCTGCCTAAGAAAATGTTTGGTTATTTCCCTGAGATCTGTTGAATGGATTAAATCAGCTTTCACAGACTGAGTCCTCTTGAAAATTAGCATTTATGGATTATACTTACCTCTGTTCTGGATCAAGGTTCAACCAGATTTTTAAAGACTGCAACCTTAACAGATAATATTCTTACAGTTAAGACCACCCTATGAGGAAATTTTTTTTGGACACATCCACCCCTTTATCCTAGCTCTTCCTAAATACTGGCAAGCTAAAACTGCTTCCAGGGCTGGGGAACACAGAGCAGGTAGGAGGGACTCCCAGCTGCTTGGGAAGGTGAAAACAAGAGAACAGCACTCAAAAGAAACAAACCACATAAATAAACCTCATGATGGTTCAGGGGGAATAAAATATTTTTAGTTGCAACCTTGCTATGGCTGCAACATTCAAGAAAAAAAGTTGTACAAAGGGCAAAAAATTTGCTACATTTTACCCAGAGTTCCCTTTTTTCTGTTACTGTGGAAACAATATCAGTCAAATTAATATGCGTGGAGTTTATATAGACAGCCACAAGCACCTGGAGAAATGTGTGCTTGTAAATGTTCCCCCTTTGTGATGTGTAAAATGTAAGATGGCTGGAGAGAGCAAGCACTTCTCATGTTGGAGCTATTAATTTTTTTCAATAAACTAACCTCCTTAAAAGGCCTACCCAAAACCTCCGTTGCGTTGTCTGTACGCACGTGATGAAGATCAGCTTTACACTCAAAGAGTGCAGGAGCCTAGACAAGCAAAAAAGACAAAAGCTCAACAAAAGCAGTGTTGGTTATCCTGAATCTGAGCCGGTAAGTGCAGAGGTGCAAACTGACTTTCAACACCTGAAGAGCCTCACAGGTGCTCACAAAGCCAGCAGTGGCCTAACACCCAGCCCATGTTTCCATGGATGTGCTACTGAGGTCAGATCCAAATGCAGAGATATTTATTTTCCTTATGGGCATTGCAATTGCTTGGTGAGTGAAGTATGGATCAGGGAAAACGCAAAAGCTAACTTTCCACACATTTTTTTTGCAATGCAAAGGATTAAGGAGTAATTTTTGTCCTGAAATAGTCCCATCCTGTTTTATGCCTTGTTGATTAAACTGCTTACAAAAACATGTCTGGAACTTCACCCGTCACTGGAATCCTTCAAGCTCTGCATCTGGGGGCTAGATTTCCTAGTCACATAAGTTCATTTAAAACAGAGATAAGAGAAGATACAGAACAAGAAAAACAGGCAGCTCTCAGGAAGGAAAACTCAGTTCCTCCACAGCACCTACAAAACTGAAGGGAGGTATCTTAGTTCACCCATACACTCCCTGGAGCCTGGGTTCCAGGGCACTTGGAGACTGTAGAATCAGAGCCACTACCCATCCACCTCTCCTTTTTTTCATTTTTTCTTTCCCTCTCTTTTTCCCAGCCGGTATGCTGCATATTATTTGCCTGACAGTTACCTTGCACTTGGTGCTGTGGTAGGCAAAGGTTATTGGAATTTAAATGCAAAGTTTAATGAATATAAAATTAAAAAATGCCTTGGAGACATTGCTGAAATGAGATGCCAAATCCCAGAATTTTTATCTTTATGAGGATAATTTGAATACAAAACACCAAGGTTTATGGCTCTTGCACATATTAATTCACACCAATCCATGTTCTAAGAGGACTAAAGGGGATATTTTTCATCTTGGGCTGAGGCAGGAACTCTTCCAGATTTACTGACTTGCTGTGAGAAATATGCTTTATCAGGCTGATAGATATCTTTAAAATGTAAATCAAAATGGTGAGCTTATCACAAGATTGCCATTAGCTGCTTATAAAATTCTTGGTGTTGCATGTACCAAGAGATTTTAGGAAGAAGGTGAGCATACTGGTCAGCAAAAACAGACCCTAAACTTGACACTTTATTTTCTGTCTTACAAGAAAATTACCAGAACTGAAATTAAAACAATTTTTATTATACATCCATCTCCTTGAACACTAGCAATTACCATAACTTTGTGGGAGGGTCTAGATTTTAAAGGATATTATTATAATTGTGCAGACTCAAGGATTGCTATATTACCTGGAATCATCCCTGGAAGTGCTCAAGGCCAGGCTGGATAGGGCTCTGAGCAGCCTGGTCTAGTGAAAGGTGTCCCTTAGCAGGTGAGTTGGAACTAGATGACCTTTAAGGTCCCTTCCAACCCAAACCATTCTATGAATCTATTAGTCTACGAATTCTTACCTCATCTTTGGCCCAAGTGCTTTGTCTGTCTGGAGAGAAAAAGGAAAACCATTTGCTCTCTGGAAGCCCTGGATTTTCTCCTTAAGGAGTCCTGTCCATTTCTGTTGTCTCCAACGCCCTACAGGAAGTTCTTTGGGTTTGTACCCTCTTTGTTGCATTGTGAACTGGTCACTTCAGGATTACATTGTAGAGAAACCCCTGACTCAGAAGCTTGAAATAACAATGCTAGCAAATGATCACAAAGGCTAGAAATTTCCTCTGTAAACAAATAATATTTACATTAGTACCTTCAAGTGCATGTGATAATTGGAATGACAGTGACGGCCACCAATTTGCCCTCTTGCTGGCAAAGGCACATGCTGCCCTCTCTGTGACTTTCATGCACATGTGCAAGCACACACAGGCAGATGATGCACATTTGAGCCATCCACAGACGGTTTCCCCATCAGGGTTTGCTTTGCCATTTAGGCCTCCTGCTTCACATCCTCCTCTCTGTGCTCCAGTCCCTATTTTATGTAGTTAATTTCTGTTCCTCCCCCCATTTTTATTTTTTTTTCCCATGAATGCTCTTTACCCTGACACTTAGAGTCAACCATCTCGCCAAAGCACTGTAATATTTACCAGCATCCGGAAAAAATGTGGTTAGAGAATTGAGACACTTAAAGGAGACACTGCTGTCGTAAGTGTGCATTCACATTTTTGAATAGATATTCAGAGGGTGGGAATGTAGATGAGGGAGAAGCTATGAAAGGGCTTATTACTAATTAACTGTATCTATTTCTCCCCCTTTTAAACTGCTTTTTGTTTATCATTTCAGCTGGTAGGGTAATACACTAAATTAAAGCTGCAGAATACATTTATAATTAAGATTGAAAAAGCCAATTGCCTCTTACTAAACTACCAATTGATAATATTGTAAGGGATATTTATAGCTCTTTGGTATGTATGCCACAGATTTGCATCAGTAACACACTTGCTTATCTCCAAACATTTTATTCAGTAGCCCTTTATTTACTATTGAAGGTAAGATTACTCTTCTCAAGCCATCCTTTCTAAAAGTGTCTCGCTTTCATCTTGTTTGTAAAGCTCAGCAAACACAGATGCTTCAGTCGTTTCCTCTCCTATGAAGTAGTAATAACAGTATATAATTACTATCATCACACCATGCAGAAAACCTTGCCATAAAGAACACACTCTACATAGTTCAGCACTCATAGCATCTTGTATTTCCACAGCTCCTTCTTTCTGACTCATCTCACATATCCTAGAGAGGAGATACCAAGCCACTTTATCCAGGGGAGGAATCGGGAACTTTTGGGCAGAGTCCCAAACATAGGCCCTTAGTTTTCGTATCTTTCATAAGGAGGCAGAGCAAGACCTGTTTAAAGAGTTTTAAAATATTGCTGAAGTGATAGTTTTTGTTTTGTGTTTGGTGTGTGTTACTGGGGGGGTTAATAACTAGAAACACAAGTGCCAAAAACTGCTAAGTGTATGAGCACCTGCATGATTGTGAAGGGATATGGCATGTACCAAACAGTGATGCAAGTTCATATGGTGGATGTAGATCAAAGAGAGGCAAAATGGCCATGTTGAAAATTGGAACCTGAATTTTGCCTGTAACTAGTCCCGCAGGGAAGGGTCTTGGAGACTAGAGCACACCATCCTACCAAGAAAGCCTGGGACATCCCTCACAAAAATTCAGCTCTTTGTCTATCTGCCCCTTTCCTCAGAAGGAGAATGAGGGCTATAAATGAGTGATCTACCCATTCTTCACCCCTGCTGGATAACAGGGTCTCGGAAAGGGAGAAGCAGAAAGAAAGCAGGTTTACCTATGCCCTGCACGTGTGGGAAGAATGCCAGCAAATCTGAAATAAGTAAATATTCCCAAATCTGAAGCAGGGCTTCAGCTTCTCCCAGCCACAATTGCCTCTCAAAACCAGCCTGTTAAGGAGTTTTGTTTATTCTTCAAAGACACATCCTTGCAGTTTAAGCTGGAAAGCATGCGAAAGATCTTTAAAAAGGGAGATAATGGTGCAAAGAGGAATTGGCATAGTGCAAGGGAGGGCCATGGAGACAGGCAAGAGCTTCACTGTCACTACAACATTAGGGGTCGTAGTGTGAGAGCATGTGGTTGTCATAAAGCTTGTCAGGGGCTTAAGGTAGCACAGTCTTCCCCTGGATCCCTTCTCTTTAGAGCTAGATATTGTCACTCTTTCCATAATTTGGCTGAGCAGAGGCTGAAATCAGGTGGCAATTACACAAGTGATTTCTGCTTCCAGTGCTGTCTATCATTAATTTTGTTATGAGTGAGCAAGTGACTTGCCCCAGAACTGGCCAGATAATTACATGGTCATTATTAACCACATTACTGAAGGGTAAAAATACAGTTATTTTTATCCATAAAGTCAGCTGCTTCAACCCTAAGACTAATTACACATTATTATGCAGCAGAAAGTAATTATTACAGATACTGATTCTAGCTTCTACCCCCAAAGAAGCAGACACTATTTCAAATGAAATCTTTCAGGATTTTTAGTAAGCCATGCAATCTGATGGTAGGACTTGTCAAGAAAGAAAGAAAGAAAGAAAGAAAGAAAGAAAGATTGATTTTATCATGTTTTTATAACACCTAAACTTCCCATCATGGAGTGCTGATGTCTTTAGGTGTGACTTCTGAAAGAAGGCATCACAAAGTCTCTCTGGAGGCAGATGTTAGGCAAAAACATAAGAGGAAAGGTATTTATATCACAGTTGCTGATTTTTCTTTTAACTCTTTTTGTTTCTTTCAGGTACTGCTGCGTGATTTACAATGGAAAAATTGCTCTGCGGCATCCTGGTGTTTGGAATGGCTGTCACAGTCAACGCTTGTCCCAAATATTGTGTCTGTCAGAATCTGTCTGAGTCACTGGGGACTTTGTGTCCATCCAAGGGTCTCCTTTTTGTACCGCTGGACATAGATCGAAGGACTGTTGAACTCCGTCTTGGGGGCAACTTTATTATTAATATCAGCAGACAAGATTTTGCCAATATGTCTGGACTCGTCGACCTTACCTTGTCCAGAAACACCATTAGTTACATACAGCCCTACTCTTTCACTGACTTGGAGAGCCTTCGGTCTTTACATTTGGACAGCAACAGGTTGCCTGAGATCGAAGAGGATACTTTAAGAGGTTTAATTAACCTTCAGCATTTGATTTTAAACAACAACCAGCTAAGCAGCATTTCTGATGAAGCCTTTGAGGATTTTTTGCTGACATTGGAAGACTTAGACCTTTCCTACAATAACCTCCGAAGCATTCCCTGGGAATCTATAAGAAAGATGATAAACTTGCACCAGCTCAGTTTAGATCACAACCTAATAGATTATATAACTGAGGGGACATTTGCAGATCTTCAGAAATTGGCCAGATTGGATCTAACATCCAACAGACTTCAGAAACTACCCCCTGACCCTATATTTGCCAGATCGCAAGTAATTCCATTGATTGTTACCCCATTTTCTCCACCTCTGTCCCTCAGCTTTGGGGGCAATCCACTGCACTGCAACTGTGAGCTACTGTGGTTAAGGCGACTTGACAGAGACGACGATATGGAAACTTGTGCTTCTCCTCCAAGTCTAAAGGGAAGGTACTTCTGGTACGTACGAGAAGAGGAATTTGTTTGCGAGCCTCCTCTTATTACACAACATACTCACAAGCTGCTGGTTTTAGAAGGGCAAACTGCCACGCTGAAGTGCAAAGCCATTGGGGATCCCACTCCCATCATTCACTGGGTGGCCCCTGATGACCGTCTCATCGGAAACTCCTCGAGGACAGCTGTCTATGACAACGGCACCTTAGATATACACATCACCACCTCCAAGGACTACGGAACTTTCACATGCATAGCAGCCAATGCTGCTGGAGAGTCCACTGCAACAATTGAACTCTCAATTGTTCAGCTTCCCCATCTCAGCAACGGCACAGGCAAAGCAGCTCCACCAAAATCCAGGTTCTCGGACATCACCAGCTCCACCAAGTCAAATCGTGGGGAAACAAAAGGCCCACCAGAGAGGGCTGTCCTGGTGTCAGATGTGACCACTACCTCAGCTTTGGTCAAGTGGACAGTCAGCAAGTCAGCCCCTCGGGTAAAAATGTATCAGCTGCAGTATAACTGCTCGGATGATGAAGTCCTTATCTACAGGTAAATGCAGTTGTTGTTTGGTCCGCTGATGACAGCAGAGGGTGGAAATCAGCATAAAAAGTCTTTTTGACTTTTTACTGATTTAAGTGAGATGGCACTGCCATCAGTAGCATTAATAGTGTCTGATAAATTTGCATTCCCTCTGTCAGTTGGCCTGTTGGTCTGTTCACTGCTTTTCTGTCCAAGTCACACATTGTAAATCTCTGTAGTACTCATTCTCCAACAGCAGTTTTCAGTGAAATTTTCAATTTGGGGAAAAAATAGTACTGCAGTTGGTAACCTCCTTAGCAGGCTTAACAAAGAAAGGAAAACTTGAAGACTAGAAGTCAGAAATTTCCCTTTCCACCTCCTGTAGGTGGGATTGAAACAGACTACTTAGAGAGGAAGCAACGTGGGAGGAAGTTTGTGCTGTCTACCCATAACACAGGCTCTAATTATTCTGTGATTCAAGATTTGGGGGTGCTAACAAGACATTTTTCACCTATATGAAAGATCTCATTTCTTATTTCACTAACATCTGTTTTACACAACCATAATGGCTGACAACTTTGGAGCATTTAATTTTTTATACCATATTAAGTGCAAGAAGAGGTAGACATAGTTTCAAATGCAAACCCTGAATGTTCCTTATGATCCTCCAATTCTACCATTCCTCTGACATTTAATGGTGTGAAGCAGGAGTCGCTCTTGCAGTGAAACGGCAATAAATTTTAGGGACTAAAAATGTGTAGGAACAGTATAGGAAAACAGTACTACTCTTTTTTCCTTCTGTATTGGAGGAATGATTGACATATTATCTCCGTGCTAGTGATGAATCCCTAGAAAGCACCCTTTCCTTCCTTTTTATTGCAAAGATTGCATTGAACTCAATTATCTCTTTGGTTGTATATGATCTACCAGCACAAGTCAGAATCTCATGGAAAAGTAGAACCAAACATATCAACCCTTACAGCTTTATAAGCATCCTGAAACAGTGGAGAAATATGGGCTCTGGTAGAGATATAAATGGATTTGGGGTTGGACTCTCGTTTGAGAAAAAACTGTGGCCAAAATATCGTCAAAGCCATTGATTTTCATGGTAGGTTTGGTGTTATTACCTGCTGCCTATTCTGTTCTTCTCCTGCTGCCTGCAGGGAGAGCTGAGGCACTCATCGAGTCATGATGCTCAGCCTCCAGAGCCCACAACAGGCTTGTTATTTTCCTCCTTACCACAGGGTGGTTTTCTTTAGCATGAAGAAGTCAAAAGGAGAGGTAGTAAACATTCATGTGACATTTTTCCCTCACCCTTCTCCTGCAATGAAATCTAATTTTAAAGCTTCTCCAGAGCAGAATCTTTATTTGACATGGACAAAATTTTGTGCCAGTAATACATTTATCTGAATCAGCTGTAGAACAGAAAGAATAAAGTGATCTATTTAGCTAATCCAAATTCACTCACTCATTGCCAAAAGCAGGAATATTGACCAGCAAGTCCAAAGAACCTTTTTTTTAAAGGATATTTATTCAAATACTGAATTAATCTGAGGAAATTCAGCTCTGTCCACCTCCATTCCTCAATTATAAAAATATCTTGAAATAATCAAATTAATTAGAAAGTGAAAATTGTTTGTTTTGCTCCTGGCTAATGTACAGTGGAACCAGTGTGTTAGCTTTGGGAATTGCAACAATGTGGAGTTAAGTAGAATGAAAGAATAAGACAAAGTTAAATAATGATAGAGTATTAGGAATAGAATGAAGGAAAACATGTTAGTACCATTTTTTCCCAAGGCAATGCTCTTGGCAAAAACTCAGCAGTAATTAAAATCTCAAGCACAGTGTAAGGGTAAAAAACACTCTGAAGGATGTATAAGTCATATGTTCGTTGTACGATGAATTTGGCCCAGTGAACAGGAATACCCCTGCAACCAGAAAGAGAAGTTTTCAGGGGCTGTCAGATGTTGGAAGTGGTTGGATGTGTCAATTTTCTAGGGAAGAGGGTGGCCAGGGTTAAAAAAGCCAAAAAATGCAAAAGCACTAACATGAAGCCTGCGAGCTGAGTGGGTGAGAATTAGGTGTCACGGGGAGAAATTAGGAAAGAGGCCATCTTGCCAGCCTGATCTGGAAGAGTAAGTGGCTGTCAAGATGTTAGGCAACCCCTAAATTTTTAGCATGTCCCCACTTCTACTTCTCAGTGAGGTTTTGGCCCTTTGCTGTTTTACTTCGTTGTGGCTCAGTTTTTCAGAAGCTCAGTGAGGACAGTGCTATTTTGACAAATCTCTCATCAGGCCTTTTTTGAGGATTCACTGATGATGCGTAGCTCTTTTCATTCACAGCTCTCAAAAGCACTTCACCAAAGAAAACAAATTTTATTTCTCTACATTTTGCACCAGGGAAAAATGAAGCATAGGAAGATGAAGTGATCGTCCAGTGTCTGAGAGTTAATCAATGGTACTTGTAATACCAAAACCAGTTCTTACAACTTCCAGTCAGGGAACCACTCAGTCCCTTAGAGTTAATTAACTAAAGCTGTTTTGCTTTAATTGGTCAGATGCATATCACTGCAATGAGTGTGTAGAAAACCTAAGGGAAAAGGATTTCAACTGTGCTCTGCTCTATAAAATGCTGTGTATGTGCTAAATGGGACGTGATACTGCTTAGCTGCTAAAATGATGGGCACTTAATATATGCTAAGACAGTCGATATTCCAGGACTGAGACACATCAGCTGTGCTCAGCTTTTAGGAATCCTGCTTCCCTAGTAAGAAATGTATGCATAAAAGACATGTGCTGCGTTCTCCGCTAAGAACTTTTCACGAACATTGTACTCGTCATGAAAGACTGAAAGCAGAAGTTCTTCCCTCCCCACCAATGTCAATATCTTTCTCGACCATTACCCAGTCCCGTTCCCCCTTCCACTCCAGCTGGCAGGATGGTGCAAAAGGGAACTATAGTGGGGAGCAACAGCTCCCTAAAAATTCATGGCCTGGGAGGTACTGGTAAATGTTGTCTGCTGGGCCTCCTGGTTGCTCTGAACTGAAATGGCACCAGAATCTGCAGTTTGGCTTTGGGTATACCAGTGCCATTGTAATGAGGATTAGCAGGAGGAGCACTGTTTGTCTGCTTTTCCATCCGACCTTCCCTTGTATTTGCTATCTCAGGGCCTTTGCTCAAGCTCATAGCAGGTTTTTATCTCTTTCAATGCATTGAGGGTGCATGTTTCTGATTCTGATCTAATGAGTAGGTCCTGGATCTGCACTCTGTGGGTTTTAATGCAGCAGTTTTTCCATTCTTTCATCTTTCATGTAATACCAACACCAGTGCCAGTAAATGTGTATTGTACCCATCACTTTTATCCAAGACCAGAAGTTTGTTACAAATTGCAGAACTGAAAATCACTCCTTATTTGGAGGAAAAACATGCAGAAGAGTAACCAATGTCCAACAGCAGAAGGGATGGAAGAAGACCAAGGTCTACAAAGCAATGTCTGTCCTTGGACTCCGGGTTAAAGGAGTGAACACTGGGAAACCTCCTCTGGCATAGAAATCTTACCTACTCCTCTCAGTCTAGACTCCAGAGTGTTTTAGATGCGTAAAAGCGTCAGACTTATGATCAGTGCAACTTAGGCACCGGTAAGCTTAATTAATTTTGAATAAGGAATTGAAATTAAATATGAAAATTTAGAAAATAGTATCTTTGAGCCTCATTTTCCCATGTGTAACCTAGGTGACAGCACCACCTTGCTTCACAGGGATAAACACATTAGAAAATATTGTGGAATCAGGAGCCCACATAAATAAATAGGGAGACTTGCTTTGAAGTCATTGTGTGGTCTGCAGCAACAGGGGTAGTCATGAATGATTAAGATGGAGCATTACATAACTGCAACACTTGAATTCAAGTAAGGCATTTGGGGAGAGAGATTGTGGTTTTTTTCATGCGTAGAGCACCCTACATGATGGGAGACCAAATCTCAGTTTTGGCCAGCAGGCATTGGTGTAATATATACATTCACTACTTTTTCAAAAGCGAATAAATCTGCAAGTGTTTTGTAGAACTTCCCAGGTCATACTGAGCCTTCTGGCTGTGTTTTGAATTAAAGCAAAGATGCAGACATTTAAAAATATGCATCTGAAATGCGACACTGCCATTAGATTTATGAGACATTTAGGTCTGTTTTATTTTGTGGTATTTCATACTAAAAATGATGAAAACAGCTGTACAAATTAAGAATTACTGTAGCACTATAGTCTCCCTAACTTATAAATTCAACACTGGGAAAAAAAAGTGTTTTATGTGTTTCTGAAAGCTTATTTTTTAAATATGTATTTTATGTAGCAGGCGGTCTAGGCATTAAAATATGAATAAATGGCTCCACATCTCCAGTTTATTTAAACAATGGTGCCATGGATTTGATTACCTAAACAATATAATAATGATTTATATTTACACAGCTCCTTTTACTGCAAGTGCTTTACAGGGTGGCTGAACAGAGATCCCCACTATCCTGTCACCTCTCAGTTAAATATTGGCTGCAGTTTAGCAATCAGGTGATTGTGCAGTTCCTTTTCATGAGCAAAAAACAGCTTCTGCATTTGCGCTTATGTATACTTTAACGTAGGGAGGAAGTAATTAACTGAGCTTGAATTTCCCACAGCATGGTGGTATAAATATACCCATGCACTCTTCTAGTCAAGTGCATGTCAGTAAGAAAGTGTTTCATGGCTAAGGTGCTGCAAACTTCAGGAATATCTAATTTGTGTGAGGATGTTCTCTCAAACAGCAGTGCCACACTGAGCATCAGAGAGGGTGCCATTGTCTAACGTTTCTTACTAGGAAAGCCTATTGTAGAGATCTTCCAGCTAAAGACTGAAAACAGAGGAAGCCGTGTTGCTCGCAGGGCAAATTTTCTCAATAGCCGGATGCTGTAGCGAAGTGTGTTTATGCCATTTTCTCTCTGAGAAAAGTTATAAATACAGAGTACTGGTTAACTGTGGAAAAGACAGGATTCATTTATTCTGAAAGAGGTGAATATCAGTCCTTGTGAACTGGTCACTGGGTTCAGACAAATGAAGACTTGCAGATAAATGCCTGTCACACTTTTACACAATTTTCAGTTCTCCCTGTCTCCAACCTCACTTGGCATTGACTCTCCTCCATGGCTCACACCTGGAGCAAAATTCCCTGCTCAACCTCAGCATATGACCTGAGCTATTCCAGTTGCATTGTATGCAGGATACAAACCTTGATTTGGCCGAAGCATTTACATATTTAAACATTAAATAAAACAACAACTGGGAGGAAGGACATCACATGAAGACAATAATCACCACGTATTAATCTTTTGTATTTGATAGGTAGAGAGAGCCACTTTATAAAAATAAAAACATGAAATTGCAGTCCTAAAGCGAAGCAAAATTTATATAACCAGCGCAGAGAGAAGTTTGACATGAACATTTGGTACTTCAGATCATTTGAGAGTGGTTTGCAGCAGTAGTGTGTATTGGAGTCTAGAGTACCCTCAGCAAGAGCAAGCTTGCTGAAAGGCATCAGTCATAATGAAGAAGCTGCTTGACAGAAGCCTGTATTCTGGGACTGTGGGGTTTTATTTGTGTCTGATTAAAACATTTTTATCTAGTCTTTTATTTTTATTTTCTCTCTTTTGCTGGGGGAAGTACAGGGACAGGGGTATTTTGAGGCTGTTTTTTGCTTGTTTTTTGTTTGTGCTTGGTTTTTTCTCCGCCACCCCACCCACTCTTGCAACATGAGAAATCTTTAAAGAATAAAAAAGAAAATGTAGTGAAAATGAGAAAAAATTACATGCATTACCAGAAAACAAAGTGGAAAATAGAAATATATAATATGAAATAAATAGATAAAAGTTTCATATATGCTAGAAAAGTAAATGTACATCTCAGTAACGTCCCTAAAGTCATCCTAGATTGTTGAGACAAACTATCATCCACTTGGTGCTTGTAGAGAAACTGATGAGGAATCCATAGGTCAAAGCAAGTCCAGTTCACGATGAGCAGAGGCAGATCATGTGGATGCTGCCCACACCATTTTCTTGGTTGACCACTGACACAGAAAGGCAAAGTATTAAATGGCCCCTTATCTCTAGAGGAGCTTTGTCTCCTGACATGAGCATATGAGATGTATGAGAGGGCTCATGAGAGGGTGCTTGAGCTGCTGCCCACCATGCCACAGTACCCCAGCAGGGCAGGGCAGGGCAGGGCAGCACCTGCTGCCGGTTTGGAGGCATTCCCATCTCCTTCAAAGTTTAACTCCTGCCCAATAGCATTTACTGAGGTTTGTGGAGAAGCTGTATGCTACAGCCCTGCCCACAAGCTCAGCCTCAGGAGCTGAAGGCAAACAGCCTGATTCTCATCTCACCCCACATCTAGGAGTGTTGCACAAGATGGAAAGGAAATTAGAATCACTTTAGACAATCCTCTCAGGCACGATTTGATTCTTAGGGCAGTTCCATGCATGGCCAGGAGTTGGACTTTGATGATCCTTGTGGGTCCCTTCCAACTCAGAATATTCTGTAATTCTGTGATTCAGCATAAGACAGCAGTAGTCCTGTTTTATCCCTGCTACCAATTATTAATTCAGCTCATTAAAGGCTGAGAATTTTCACTTGAGGGGAATTCAGAATGAGCTAGTTCTGGCCCATAACATCTGCCACATCCCGTCTCTCAGATGCTCTGAACCTATGTGCCAATATCTATCTCTACCCTTTATTTCAATAAAAAAATTATGCATCTGATGCCAAAATTAACTATTGAAATAAGATTTTTATTTAGCTTCAGGTGAGTCAACAATTTGATCTCTAAATGAAAAGCTTTAAAATATCCATAATTTGTATATGTAATGCACATTTAACCACCCAAGATGCACTACTTGATCCCCAAGTTTTCACTTTAGTGCCTACAGCAAGTTCCCAATACTCCTTTTCTCTCTACTGCTCATCCATTGAATTCTATTTGGTGTCAGAGATCCACTCTAATCTCTTCCTAATTTTGGGTCACACCTACTGATATCTGTGTCCTTTTAGCAGGAATGGAAAAGGTATCAGTAACCACAGAGTTCGACAACTATTCCTAGTCTTTCTAAATCCGTAGCTGAGAATTTCCTTCCTCCCCTCACTTCAACCTTCATTTCAAATGGGTCACCATCAATTCAGACTACTAAGAAATCTCCTTCAAGTGTGTTGAACCAATAGTAAAAGTAATGGATGAAAAATACCTGCTTGAAAGAGAGGATGATTTATTTTTATCCATAGGTGTTTTGCAGTAGAGTTATAAATAAAAAAAAAAAAAAGCTTAAAAGCATATTGTGCTGTCAAACACTATATAACTAAAATTCGCCTTGCCAGTTTGAGATCACTCTGCTTAACTGAGCTCCCACTTGCTCACGTGCAGGTTCCAGGCTGTAGGCAGGTGAAAGAGGGTGCCTTGCCAGCTCCTACCTCCCCAGATTTCTGACACCCCACCCAATACAGCTCCCGTCTGAAGTCATGGGAAGGCCTTTTTTACCCATTTCCAAGCTGATGCTGTTTTAGATTCTTGGTAGAAGGGTCTCGGAGGAGGGCACCTGCTTCTCCTGCAGCAGGTTCCTATTACTCCTTGTCCCTCCAGTGCTGAACAGTTGAGCTCTGACTGGGAGTCTATTGTTTTGAGGGTTGTTCAAGCAATTATATTCATTTGGTTATGCAGGACTATTTTATCTCTCAAATACATGAGACATGACTAGGAAGATGGCAGGGCAAGAATAAGTCAAAATTACAAATGCAGCCAGAACATGGTGCCTTATTTCACTGGCATAGCTGCAGACTTACCTACCTACCTAATTACTTGCTCTGAATTTCCTATTATACCTTTCTCTTTCACACCAGGCTTTCTGCTTGTATGCTCAGGCTGTTTTCAGAAGAAAATGTACTTTTTTTGTACAATGATGGAACTGGTTAACCTTAAGACATAATAGCAATTATACAGCTTGTTTTCCTAGAGATATGACTTAAAAATATAGAACCGGAAAAGACACAACACTGTAAAAAAAAAAAAAAAAAGAGAAGAATACACTGGACTAAATAAATTATGTTATAAAGTTTTTATTATCTTTAGCCCTTACGAGTCTGGTTATTTTTGGATTTGCCTATAAAAGACAGATTTTCTGAGCAAAACATTTGCACTCAGAGTGAGCATAAGTCTCTTTTCAGGTGATAGAGTACAAGCTAAATGCAATACTTCTTTCTCATTTAAACTTATTTTGGGGCTTCAGTTGGGATGTTGATGGTGAGTAGTCTTTGTGTTAATGCTCTTGTTAGGGAAAGATGAAAGAAGAGGATTCAGACAAGCTGAAGAACTTAAAATTTGAGGCAGAAATCAGGTTCATGCTCTGTAATTTTTTGAGTGCTGTACTTGTAGGTTTTCAATGAAGGCTTGTACTACAAGGAAGTCATTTATCTTTTCTTTGTTCTTAAAAGGGCACAGGAGAAATGTAGCTCAAATTTTCAGTAGTAAAGAAAAAAATATGAGGTAATGGATGTCTTTGAAAAGAAGATATGAGTTATTTCATTGTCATACTACCCTTTCCCCCCCAATGTTTCTTGTTTTGCAGTCCAATATGAGCTCAGTACATACATGTACCCAGTAATCCATAAGAATCTGTAACAGGGCCAAGCAAAATGGTAATCCAGCCCTATCTGAGGATAGCAGGCTAGCACTTTTATCTAAAGAAACCTTGAAACTATGATGCTATTGAGAATTGTATATGTTTAACATGAAATGTTCTGATTTTCATAGCAGAGAAAAGCAGCCTGGGCAGCAGGCTGATCTGCCCTATTGTCACAGCCCTGCTGATCTCTCAGAGTCACAGCATGATCATATTGGGTCCTGGAACATTTGACAAGAATCCAATAAAGCGGCTCTGTCCAGAAAGGAAACAGGCTTTGGCTTTTGGCAGAGGGCACTGTAGAGTGGAAGCAAAATCACCTGTGTGCCATAACAGCAGAGATGGATGCACTTGTGCTGGGCAAAAAAGAGAGATGTTAGTCTGGCATCCTGGGATGGGAAAGAGTCCATCCACTACATGGCTACAGACATGCTTAGGGTGGCTGAAAAGCCCCTGGAGACAGCAAGGTAAGGCTATGCCCTAAGCCTCTTTGGTTCAGCTGCTCCTGGTTTACAGATTAGTTTATTTGCAGAGATGAACAGTTTGAGACAGCCAGCACTAGGTGTGAATTCATGCTGTATTTTCCCATCTGTCCTCCCTCCCCTTCCTCTTGCATCACTTTGAATTTGTCTAAGCTTTGTAATATATTTATTATCTCATAATTTACATCATTTTGACTAGAAAACAAATAAAAGCTCTATTTGCTCAACCTAAGACTTATTTTTTTTTAATTATCCATTTAATTATTTGGTTTAGATCGTGGAATTGCCTCTTATGTAGATATCCCAAACCGTGCTCTGAATTTTTCTCAGAGTGGGTATTGCACAGGCAGTAGCTGCCCAATAGACATATGGGCAGCTGACAGCATCAAGACACACCACCAGCAGCTCTGTCGTCTGGCAGATTGCCTCAGAGAGTCAGGCTTGATGAATCAGACCTCCTGCTGGGGCTGGGAGCGTGGGGGACGCCTCTGCTCCAGAAGGCTGGTGCAGAATGAGAAAGATGCACAGCCTCCATGCTCGTTGAACTGCAGGCTTGGGGCGGCTGTCAGTGTCCAAAAGAACTTGAATCTTGCTAATTTGGGTGTGTAGAGGCAGAGGTTCAGCTTGGTTACTCTGGGGCGAGGATGTGTCACTAGCTGGATGCCTGCTCTTCTCTCTGCTGAGGTGTGGAATTTCACAGCCTGGAAGTGCCATGGGGAGGAATTTAACAGCGCTGTCAAGGTTGGGCAGTGGGAGAGGGGAGCAGAAAAGAAACTGGCTCGGAACTGTCCTGTCTCTCTGTGCTTCTTCCCTTCTAGCCCTGAAAGGGGGCCAAATGTTCTTGTAAGCTGAGCAGGCAATGGAGCCAAGAATACCCCTGCTTCTCTTCTCCACCCCTTGGTCCCTGCAGCCTCCTCTGGTTGCTGTTTCAGTCAATGATGTGGCCGCCCCTGAGCAGGAAGAAGAAGGAATAGCTACCAGGAGTCACCTTCAGAACCTGGCTTCTCCAGCCCAGGACCTCATAGAGCGCCGGCTGGCTGCTGTCATAGGCTGCTGGCTGAAGAGAGGGCATGGACAGCTCTGTCTTCTCTAGGTGATGTCAGACAAACCTCCTGCATTCTCAGCGGCACTAGAAATGCTGCAATCTCTTTGCTAGAAGAAAAAAACAATGCAGAAGTACATCTGTGTCTCGTATGATTTGCTTAGGGGGATGACCCCCAGTAAGGACACAAGGCTATATGTAAGGCTAGTAGTTTAAATTGTTTTTTCTTTCTCTGGGGACACTAGCAAGTTCTATGAGGTGAAGAACTCTTTGCAAGGGGAAAGATGAAATAAACACTGGGAGGAGGATTCCCACTTGTGAAGAGTGTTAACTAAAGCCTGAGGGACTGCAGCAGTCCCATTTCAGCACACGTTACTGCACCTTTGTACAACACCAGGTTGGTGTGTGGTGAAGACCTTGTGCTATACAAACTCTGCCTAGTAAAAGCATATGAGGTTCTAACTCTGTTTTTGGGGAGGTGGGTTTTTTCTCACTAAAATGTAATATTGTTTCTTGGTTCACCTTTCCTCCTTTTCCCTGTTTGGGCTCTTTCATGGTAGATAATTGTATTGGCTGTGGTTTCATTAGCCAATTATGCCAAAGCTGGAGTATTTTTCAGAGTAAATCCTTTTATTTCATTGTTCTTAAACAGCTTCCATTCTGACCTGGATCCTGACAGTTTGCTGGTCTCTGTACCTCCCTAGTTAATGCTGGGTTAACATGCTTGCTGAGCTTCATGCCTCTCAGTTAGTGAAACCATGTATGTCTGCACTGGTTAAAACCTATTTTCTATCCTCTTTATGTGATTTCGGTCCAGAAAATTTCTAATTTTTAAGGTAGCAAAGGGAGTCCAAGAAAAGCCATAGAAGCTTAAAAGCATTCTTCTTCCTGTTTAAAGTCCCTGAGGGCATGATCTACAAGTGTTTTCCTGGCTCCTGCCATTTTCCTCCCCTCTGCTTAACCCCAGTTAAGCTTGTTGATGACAAGTAAGCATATACTCAAAAGTGCTGCAAGCTGTTTTTCAAATCAGGTCACATTTACTAGTTCCTAAACAAAAGATGTTATCTTGGGGAAATTTTGCAGCTAGTACCTCAGTTTAGCCAAAGCAAACCTTAATCTGGCATATAATGGGACAGAACCACAACGTAATTGACTGTTCTTGACATTGAACAAGGAGCAGATTTAAAAACTGATTAAAAAAACCCAGATCAACGGTAATTGGTCTTACAGTCATTGCAGCAGTGTGCAACATCTGTCTAGCACACCCTCCAAACACCTGCCTCTGCAATGACTATGAAGAAACAAACCATGTATCAACTCAGTTTTATTTTCTAGACCTGTTTAAAATGGAACAAACACTGGAATATCTCTCCCGTGGGAAATTCCAATATTGCAACATCTGTTTCTGTCAAGAATCAGACTGAAAATTCTCCATAACAGTTGTTTTGTTTGCTTATGGAAAAAAAAAGTATTTCATATGGAAATGTGGAAGTGTTCCTATCAATCTCTTTATGGATGTTCCAGCTTTCAGAATGACAGTCCCATCTCCACCATACATCATGCCCCTTGAGGAGTTACTCTCCTCCTGGATGTAAAGCTCCCTAAATTCATCACATTCACTTTGCTGTCTCCCCCCTCACCACGGAGTTCCTCCTTCCAGCCCATACTGTCCCTGCTCTCGCCTCCTTCAGTGGCAAAGGGATGGTTGGAGAGTGCAGGGAGAAGAGGCAGCTGCTCAAGGATGAGTGGGAGAGGAGCAGAGGACATCGTGGAGGGGCAGAGCAAGGGCTGGGAGAACAGCACTCCTCACAGGTGCCAGGGAGAGGAAGAACATAGTGGATCCCCTCAGCTATAGCTTTCATTTTAATTTTTCTCACAAGAGGCAAGAAAAAAATGGATCTAGCAGAAATCCCTATTTTAACACTAAAATTATGTTTAATTTGAAATATCCAATCAACTTTGTAGTCAAAGTGTTTAGTAGTATCCGGTTTACTAGTGTTTACTAGTATCAGGGGTTTACTAGTATTCAATGTTAGTGCCTGTAGGAGCTTTGAACATGTGGTCCAGGAGACATCCAGCTAATGCACAACATTTTACACAAGCTCCTTCAGGGAGGGGATTGTTTGGCACAGATAACAAGTCCATCTGCCAGACACAAACCAAACAGCTCTGCCTCACACAGTCACAGCTGCAGGAGCTAAAAACCTCCAACTGAAGTTCCTGTCCTGGGAGTCAGCACATTTGTCAGCCTTTCTCTGACAGTAGCAATAGATATCACATTTGTCCCATCCCAACTGCATCATCTCCGCTACAGATGAAACAAAAGCTACTTAGGTGAAGCTAAAAGGCCCTCTTATACATTCTCAGATGTTTTGCCCAGTTTTGAATGTGTGATGTTTTGCATTTTTGCTGGCAGTGGCAACATAGCTCAGCAGGTGACTTGCATTGCTGTTTATCTGCTCTTACACCTTGTTTTAATGACAATTCAAAAAGGCAGAGAGCTCCACGACATTTGGCTAAAGGCAGAGGAATGAAGGTGGAAGATAAAATCTGAAAAGGGTGACATGAACACATAGAAAGGTACATGAAGACAGAGGGATCAATTTGGGAGAAAAAAATCTTTTTTATCTTTACTCCCCCTTTCCTTTCCCAAATAAGAATTACATGTAACTTTCCTCAATGCGTTCCTCCTTTTCATTTTGTTCCCCTCTGGATTTTTTTTACAAATCAAGAGCTTAGTAGAGTTAAGTCACAACAGACGTCTTGTCAGGACTGGATCTTCTTTTCCCACTTGTGATTTAATTTATGGCCAGAATGAAATTTCTTCACTTTTATTTTCTATTCGGAATTATCAAGCTTGAGGGTTTGTGAGACTTTTTGCTAACTAGTGAACTATGAGATCAGTCACTGTTGACTTTTCTGTCATAGATTTTTTTTCCTTAAATGTTTCTGCTAGACAAATCATTTGAGCCTGTGTTTTACGATTTGACTGCCTGTTTATCCTTCTGCTCTTGCTTCTTGTCCCATTATTTTTAGATACCTCTTTTGATAACCATTATTTTGCTTAGCACAGATAGATGAATATATACTTAGGACACAGTTTCATGAGCCAATATAGGATGCTCCTTATACATGTGTCTATCACAAACATAATGGTAACTACTGTCGAGATAATCACAAGTGGAACAACCTTCTGTGAGGACTCGGAGATAAGAAAGTCAGTGCTACTTCCAAGGAAGGGTTAACACATACAGTTCCCTAAAATTCCACTATATTCTCTACTCCACCACAGAGGTAAAATGAGGTGCTTTCTTTTGCTGTAGAGCAGGCCAGGAATGGAAGCAGAACAGACTTTTCTGTGGGTTTCAGTCCTATTTTTCATCCTCAGAAACTACGGAAATTTAACTGCTGTTCAGTCAGATCTGGATAGGCATCAAAACTTTGCAGAGACTGACTATTCAATAAAATATTAAAGCTTTTCTTAATTAGGCCATTGTTAATTCTAAATACCTATATGTAGAACAACTCAAAAATTTGTAGATCCATTTTCCCCAAAATGAAAAGTGAAATTATAGAAGGCATAAGAAAAATATGTAGGAAATAATATTCTATTCCATTAATATTTTAAAGGTTTTCACTGAAAAACAAGCTTCCTAAGTTCTGTTTTTGAAAATGGGTATCTGAACAGGGTAACTTTTTTTTGTTGAACCTATGAAGACTCTTATTAAAAACAAAAGATGCAAACAGAACTACTTCTTTTTTTTTTTTTTTTTTAATAAACTGCAGCTTCTGAGAACTACAAGAGACTTTTCTGCTATGGATCCAGAAAAGCTCTGTTAAACTTCACAGCTGAAAATTACAGTGTGTAGCAGAGTGTTAGCATTTTGGCAATCTCATATGCCTTCTGTTTTGTTTACAAAAAAGTTGAGTATAGTTGTCAGCCTACACAAACTGACTGCCTGGCTCCCCTGGAGAGGTTTCTGTACCCCCAAGTTTCAGTTTTTAGACAGTATTTCAGACAATGGCTGCAAAAGCAGCTCAAGGAGTGTTGCCTTTCCTCCTCCTGCCAGCTCGCATGCCCAGCTGGAGTGGGGTGAGAGCCGCTCTCACTTTTCTAGGGGCCACATCTCAGGTGGACCCAAGAGATGGACTCACCACAGGGCTGGCCCCTCATCTTGCCAGGATGGAGGCAAGATGCTGTCTCTTCATAGTGATTTGGAGCTCTGAGCAGCCAGGAAGGTGGAGCTTTAGTGGCTGAGCCTAAACATAGTCCAGCTCTCTTTGATGCATGAAAATTTTTTCTCCAGAGCTTCCAGAAATAAAAGCTTTTGGTGGCTAAAATCGGCGGCTATATCTCTGAATGACGTGACTGATACACTACTCCCACAGGCAGCCCTTTTGGAAGCTGGTTCGTGATGTTATCCCCAAGCTGTTTTGGGGATAGGTCGTGTGCTTCAGAATGCACTTCCCAGCACAACTGCAAATGAAATGTCTGCCACAGATTCAGATAGAGTGGACAATAAATGATTGCCTTTCTGACATTTTCTTTCTGCAAAGTGAACCACAGTGACCAGAGTTTAAAATGTGACAATAATCTTAACAAAGACAATAAGTCTTAAACTACTTCTCTGGTATCTCCTATCAGTGATCTGCTTTCCTTACTCTTGTTACATGCAAATGTTAATCTGAAAATGATACCCTGACTTGTGAAATAAACTCCTAGAGAGCTGATGATTTCTGTTGGCTTGGAAGGATTTATGAGTTTATCTATACCCGGGATGCTCCATCATTCTCAAATTCTCAGGCTTTGAGTAGCTGTGACCCTGAGGGGAGTGCAATGCAACTATTAATCATTGGTAGCAATGGGATATCCTCCATGGGCATCATGTGCCATTACTGCTGACCTTAAATGGAGAAAAGCAAAGGATAAAGGTCATCTTTGTTTCATCTACACAACAAAAGTTTTGAAATGGCTTGTCATGAAAGCATTCAAGATCTGCTGCACAAAACCCTGGGCCTGAGCGATGATGGCTTCCCTGACATGTGATAGTAGACTCACTTTAGAACTGAGTTGTACTGCAAAAACTAACATGCTAAGCGGAAAAGGTACTGGTTTTACATTCTTCAATGTTCATGTGGTCTTGTGACCTTCAGAAAAAGCTGATAAACGTTTGGGAACGTTTTCTATGTCACTTTTAATAGTGATAATAACACACAGAAGTTCCTCACAGTCACAGGCATGTTTCAAGTGGAAGTGACTGGATACAAAAAAACAACCTATTTTTGGACTCTCTTGAACCGGCTTTAAATACCCTTTATGCATGAAATAACATGGTCTTCATTTTCCATGTTGTCTTTGTAACCCCCTCAATTTCAACCAGTTATCCTAGGTATTTTCCTATAATTAAACTGTTGATACTTGTCTTCATGTTTATCATGGCCTTGGACAGGTTGTCTGTGACCACCTGGGCTTTCTCAAGTCTGTCCTTCAATCATTTTATAGAAATGACTTTATAAAAAGCCATTGACTATTTAGCCAGTCATGCTGGCCAGTAACAGACCGTCCATCACCCATGAGATTGTTTTTTATATTCCAAATCTCTACAACACCTTGCCTCCTCTCTGCAAGTATAGAAATTCATACCAACCTCTGACTCTTCCAAAAGCAAAATTTAGAACTTTAATAATTCACAATAGCTTTAAATAGATTATGTCTCCATCCTGCCTCAAAGTCTGTTCTTTGCTTGTTGTTTTTTCTTCATATGCAGATGTGTAAACCACTCTTTATCTTTCTCAGGCTGGAGTGAGGACCTATACATTCAAAGTGGAAATGATTTTGACCTTGTGGTATGAACTGGTAGAGAGAGGTGAGGTCAGCAACTTATCATTCTCTGAGAAAGCCTTTAGTCCCCATGTCCAGTAAACCACAGTGCTGTGGATCAGTGGAAGGATCCCTGAATAAACTCCTCAGCCTGTGATGGATCCTGCTGAACAGAAGGTCAGACTAGATGGTCATGACTACCCATACTGCTTTTAACATTTGGGAACCACCCCCTAAAAAGGCAAGAATGTAAAAGCAGTCAAACTGTCAATCAAAATCTTCTTGTGAAGTCAGTAGGTTCAGTAAAACCGAACATCTCTGTGCAAGCTACAATTGTATGCATTAAGGTTTCAAGTGCCTTAACTTTTGTGAGTGAATACTCATTACTTTAACTGGCAGCCATGTCACAGCAGTCATATGGATCCTAGGCTGTATCAAAAAAATGTATTACATGGCCTCCTCTTCCTTTAGAGATAAGCAGAGCCTTCATAAATGATATGGCAGGGGCTGTCCAGCTTTCAGTCAGTACTTGTCTCCAAACAGCAGACCTCCCTGACTATTACTGAAAGTAAGGCTGATGGAAACAACAGGTACTGACCATTTCAGAGACTTCTGATTGTCTAGAAGTCTGGTAGGAAAGACACTATCAAACCTTAACGAATGTCCACAGGTGCAGAAAGCATATTGCAGGATCAAAGTCTCTCTCTATCCTTGTTTATTCCCTGGGTAAGCTATTAAGCTAGGATCCAAGAAGTGTCTCCTATCCTGTCCCACTGGAATCTGGTGAATTGATTTTATCTCAGCAAGATACAGCTTGCAAAAAACACTTTTACTTGAGTAAACTAAGACGATACCATGACACTGCAGCTGAGTGGAAAACCATGAAAATGTATACTTCTTCCTTGCTTCGTTATAGAGATGTTCTTCACTAACCAGTCCCTTGGATTTTTGCATCCAAGGATATTTTGAGCACTGCAGACACGTCTCTCTGACTTTCAGGCTGCCTTCTGTGCTGTGAGTCATTGCGGAAGAGGTTTGGTCTAGACGTGTCTTTTGGGGTGTATTGCTGTCTGGGATGGCTGGTGGTACCTGCAGCCATTCATCCGTGTCGCCCTCTTTGCTGCTTCTCCCGCTGGCTTTGGTATGTCTGTGAGAGGGCCTCAAGTACTGCAAAGTCAGCAGGGCTGCAGGTGACAGATTGCAAGAGCAGATTTATTTTAAGAAATAATCACAGGCTTAATGCAGTGGTACAGATTAGGCCAGGTTTAGTGAGCACAAGCTCAGCTGAAAACGCTTGCTGGTCACTACTGAAGGAATTGTTAAGACAGAGTGTGCTTGTGGCTGGGTGAGAAGTCTCAGTACCAGACAGTTCACTAGGGCCCCTGTGTACACACCCATGACTCTACTCTGATTTAAATCAAGATGAAAATGCTGATGCCTTTGCATTTTTTCTGTATTTATTTTTATGGTCATTTTGACCCATATACTTAAAATTCACCTTTATCTGAATCATCCTGCATCCATGGCAAAATTTTCTTCCTCCCATCCTTAGAAGTGTGCATTTCTGGCATCAAACTTGTAATTTCTGCTTAGGTAAGGGGATTGTGTTTCATTCAGTTTTCCTAACTACGTCTGCTTTTTTCATGCCTTAGTAAACTTTTGTGTGGGCAACTACAGCAGCCATTTTTCTAACAAGCTTTAAATCTATTTTAGCCAATGCACAGAACCATTGGAGGAGCCACCTCCACCTGTGTAGGATTGTCTTATAGACAAAAATGGAGCCAGGTGTTCCTTCAAATCAGCTGTCTCTTGAGTTACAGAAAGCACTTCCATTAGAGACTATTCTAGTTAAATACTTTTGAATAGTGGTTAAAGTTTTCTGAAGTCTTCAAAGTATTTGGCTGACACTAGAGAATGTTCACAGAAAAATTACCCTTTGCTGTCATCACATGGGTCACTTTGAAGATGTCCATAGCTTCATGAGGGAGATAGACTTTTTAATCTGAGAAGATTGCTTTGTGATAAAATATTATGCGAACACCTTTTCTCTCAAACTTAGAGCAGCATAGAAATTTGTAACTTTGAAAATCTATCTCTTCATATGATTACACGTTACTCTCTTCGGAGACAAAAAAGTGCTCTATAATGTCACACAGAAATTATGAAAACAAAAGGGAGGAAAATTTCTGTTCGTTTGCTTTTGAAACTCATAAAACTTGTCCCCGAAAGTAGAGCAAATCCAAGTTTGCTGAGCAATATGTAAAAGGCCAGTTGTATTGGGAGTGGGCTTTCCTCTCTCGAGGAATCATGAGCATGTTGGAAAGCAGTAGACAGAAAAAAGCTGAACATGAGCAGTTTGAGAAAGAAAAAGAGAAGCTATCATCTCCTAAATTCTCCGTTGGGGACGGTGTGATATGTGATGCATACAGATACACTCCTACAAGATAACCCTTTTTTTAGGCTCCACCATATGTTCAGGAGCAGCAATCACATTTGTCTTCGTGCTGGAGGGAGGGTGGTGTGATTCATTCCATAGCAAGGTAAAAAAAAAAATCCACATAGCAGTGGCATCAGAAATATGACTATGAAACTTCTGGGATGCTTTAGAAAATAAAGAGGCCAGTATCTGCCAACAAACCCGTAGTGCACATGAGGAAAAAAGACCCAAGTGAAATCTGTGGCAGGCTGCCATATATTTACACTATGGAGCGACAAATTACACAGGTGTTTATAGAAACTTTTCTGTTCATTCTCCTTTTCTGTGGTACTGCAAAATGTTTCCAGCATGGTCACTAAAGACCTACTCATTTTCTGAAACATGGTTATGAATTTTAGTCATGACAGAATAAATTATTTTCTACTGCTGAAGTATTGAAACCAATTAAGCATTCTTCAATATTTCATTGAAATTTAATCACTGTGACTCAGAGTTTTATCTTCATTAGATGCATAGCCACATGAATTTAGGACCAGACTCATTTTTGACTTGTAGCTTATAGTCAGGCTATTGTGGAAGAGAGAAACACATGCATTGTGAGGAATCATTTGGCTCTGTCTGGAGTTTCTCTTGTCTGAGGTAAGTTAATTTTAGTCTGCCTATGAGGCACATTAGATAGTAAATTCTAAGAGTTATGTAAAAGCCAGTAGCTCATAGAAGTTTTCCGCAATGCCACATTTATCTCCACTTCATCCCTGAATACAGCCCTTTCCAACCACCAAGTAATGATTTTTGGCACTGTCACAGTAGGGCAAATATTTCTCAATAAAAGATTCACGCGGAACATGGGGGATGGCACAAATACACACCTGCAAAGACAGAGTGCACGTGGCTGGGAAATGACTGCGACCTAAATGTCGGGATTGAAAGCAAACCTAAAGTGAATGAAAAGCCCTTGAGGTCCCTGGACACAGGATTTTTCACATCTCTACTATCTCTTGAGAGAGGCACAAGGGACAAAGCAGGGGTATGTTCTGCTTGAGATGTCTCCGGCAACTGTGAAAACAAATGCAGCTCTCAAGCAGATTTTCAGGACCAAGAACAGTTCTTATTGGACCGGTCTCACTTTGTTTCTTTTACTACATTTATGAGGGAAATGTGGGAGTTCCTTTAACAGGCAGCTGGGTACAGGCTACATCCTCCCATCTTGTACAGTCAGAGTTGCTGTTCAGAAGGTTTGCAGCTTCATTTCTTCTGCTGGTGACCATCCTGCTCTCATTTTGGTGAGACAGAAATAAGGAAGGAAATTAAACTTTAAAAAAAATTAAAACCTCTCCTCTATAAATCTGGCTGACTTCCCCAGGAAGAAGGTAGGAAAGGTGATCTCATCAGCCAAGATGCTCATCTAGCCCTCATTCTCTCTTCATGCCAAAGACAGACACTGTGCCTTGCTGGAGTCCTGCCACAGACGGATGGTTCCGCTTATCCTCATTCCACATGTCATGGGATTGGCACTGTCTGGGTGTGACCTAGGAAGGGGATTGAAACAGCATTCAGAGAGGTGAACTCAGAGCCTGGCAGCTGTGTATCAAGTGGTACACAGGCAGCTTAGGACTCCCTCTAACCCAGCCCACTGCAGACAAGCCAAAATCAGCAGTTCTGCTAAAGAAGCACAACTGTGCAGTACTTCATAACGGAGTAAAAGTTCCTTATTACCATGCTCATACACTCTGAGCTGCACTCTGGTACTTCTAAGGTAACCACTTATTGAGAAGAGAAGGGAAAATGCTTTCCCAAGTGCAACACATTTTGTTCTTTCATCACTGCAGATCTAAGAAATCTCCCAGCCCATATAGTGGTTATGGAGGAACATGCTTAAGTTGCCTCTTTAGGTTTACATTGGATGTTAGAAAAGTTGAGTCAAATGCTGATTAGTATTCTGATAATACTCATGAAAAATACATGTATGGGAAAACAGAGTCATACGACTAATATACCCTAGAATGCAGTGCTGGCTGTGCTCTCCAAAGAAGCCTGAAATCTTATCTGTGATTTTTTAAAATTGTTTATTGTACTTCTTTTCTAGGAATGAGTCTGACTTTTGACTGCTCAGTCTTTTTGAAGGGATCACACTAAGGTTTTGATGCTGCTTGGTGTAATGAATCAGTGTTCAGCTCAGCCTTTTTTTTTCTAAACACCAATTTGGCAAATTTCTACTACTGTTCATTTTNAATTTCTACTACTGTTCATTTTGACAGGATGAGGACAGCATTCCCTTGTCTGATAGCAGAGGTGACTAATGATTCTGTATTCTTCAAGCGGGCAAAACTTGTGCATTTAGTACCATTTTGCATTTGATTTGCATTTTATTCCATACTCTTTTCTAGCTCTCGGGGTAATTTTTGCATGTTCTACTTATTTAAGCTATCTGGAGTTACAGCAGGAAAGCTTAGAGAAGATTTGACAGAGTGAAGAAGTTTGAGGCCTTACCCTTGAAGCTCTCCAAAGCAGAGCAATCTGTCAGTCTCTTCCTTCATTACTTTGAACATTTTTCTAGCAAAGATAAAGAAAAATCCATTCTTTCATTTCCCTTTCAACAGTACAGAGCTCTCTTACACGTTATTCCACAGAATTTATAGAGTT
>WEIT01021152.1:100170-140761 GCA_013389985.1 Dryoscopus gambensis
CGATACACTACAGGCCTCTTTTGAAATAAGATTGCTGGCATTATCCCCATTTTTTAAATGAGGAGACTTACAGTACAGCAAAATGATTTCTCAGGAACTGAGAGTTACTGATAAAGTGGAGCCTGATATCACTGTAGCTGATAAAGGAAGAATAAAACTCAGCTATCCTAAATTCTCAGCACAGTTCACTCTCTGCAAGCTTCAGTACTCACTTACATCTGGGATTACTACTGAATTCTGCGGCAAACCTTTTTCCCCTGCATTTCTAACTAATTTATTTTCTAATTTCCTTAATATCACCACACTCTGAAGTGAATAATTACAAAATTGCTTGCTTTCTGTATGTTATGTCCACAAGGACTTAACAAGGACATTTAGTGGTGATAGAAAGTAAGGTTGACTTCAAATAAGAGTTCCAGCACTCTCCTTCCCTGTTTTTAGAAATTGTCTCATGGACTCATTTTGGTGCTTTCACAAAATGAGACACAAATCTCCATGGATTGAAGAAAATGCACTGTTTGAAAAAGTCCTGCAAACTTTCATCTTGGCTTCATAGCCCTTCATCACACATTAGCTCTCCTAGGAACATCTGTCTATTGCTGTTCTATTTCAGACACTTACGCCATGCCCAAATCCTGGCCATAGGTCTGCTCCTCTTCCAGTAATTAAAGCTATTGTACCAAAAGCTGAGAGAAGGGGGCTTTTTCTTGTGAATTAAGACGGTCACTTGTAAGACCCCTATCTTCATTTAATTTCTTATAGAGGCAGGATTTTCAGAGAGGTCAGAAACTTTTTAATATATGAAGTTTTCTTTGGGGTATTTTGACCTTCAGATAAAATTCAGAAGCTAGATTAAGAATCAGAAAACAAAACCCTGGCAGGAATGTGGAGATTTGCCTGCTCCTCCTATTCCAAAGAGAATAAACCAAATGAGAAAGGCAGAAAGTACTGCGTCTTATGTATTTGGACAGTGAAATTTCCATAAGATTTTCAAATTTTGTCTTGACCTAGCTTGGACTAAGTTTACACTTTCCCCAGTGATGTAATTGTGCATTTGTTTGTTTTCCCAGTCCTCACTTCTCTCAGATTCCTTAAACTGGATACATTAAAGCCTTTCATAATCTATAAGCAAGTCTTTTATTAGTTGATCTCCTCCTGCAGTTAGTCAACTGTCACATCATTTTTCCTGACGAAAAGCTAGTATCACATTTAGATCTCTATTCCTCTTCTGTGATAAGAAGCATCTCCTCAAGACCACCCTGCCCTGAAGAGCAGCTGGACAATATCAAGCTTGTTGCTTCAAGATACCTCAAGTGCTAAGTATGTTTGCTATCTGAGGGCTCGCAAGTGAACACCAGGATCTTCTGAGTTCCAAAAGCTAACGACTTTCACAAGCTCTTTTTGACTTCTAATGCACCAGATCCTTGCTATCTGAAACCAACTTTCTGTGTTTAGCTAATGAGTGGACTGAACAAAGCCCTGCAAGATCTTTGCCTAGACTCAGTTTTACTGGCCCCTCTTAGTTTTACTGCACCTCCGAGCTGTTGAGTCCCAGAGCCAGGGCATGGTGATCCATGATTAATGGCACTGCATGTACAGAGGAGGCATGAAGGGACACCCCCTCTTAGGCAGCAAAGCAAAGACTGAAGTGGCATTCTGCAGCTACCTGTGCTGGGGACAATCGAAGACAGAGTCATCAATATCCCAGAATGAAAATGTGTCTGCATTGATTTTAGATGTGGGGAGCGTTAAGAGATGTCATCCATCATATCTGACTGGCAGTATGTTTGGGGAGGGTAGACCGAAGCATGGAGGAATGCCAAAATACTCTTAAAATTTGGCAAGTTCGAGAAAACAAAATCCTCTTCCCTGTAAGATAGAAAACTAAATCTGAAATTAATTACTTAACTCCTAGTACTCCTGAAATTGTTACTTATTCCTATTCTCAGCTGTTCCTTAGCAGAATAATTTGAGTATTTTACAAGAATACTTAAAGTTTATTTACAGAAACATCCAAAATTCTTGATTTTAGATGTACATGGAGAGTTGATTGCTTTTTCCTTAATTAAGATTACAACTGTGATTTTTTTATAAACCTATTATTAGTCCCAATATTATCACAGCCGTAGCTTCCAGGATTGATTGAATTTAGAAATTACTGTTTCTTTTAAAGGCTAAGATGATGTTTTTATTAGAGTACATTTCAACACAGTTAACCTGTCCATGCTTTAGGACTAGTTATGGCCTCACTTCTGTACATTTAAAAATAGATTGGCTTTACATTTCTTGCCACTATTCACTACCTGCCACTCCTTGAAATATTTTAGGCAGTTACATTTCCTTGGAAGCTTGTGTGTAATTGTGCTTGAAGAAAGCAAGCTGTAAATGATTTGGGCTATCAGTGTTCACTGAAATTGGTCATTAGTGTATGAGGCTGAACAACTGGATTTCTATGTTTGTGTGTTTGTCTGCACCCTGAAAAGAGCCACATCCTCACCTGAGGCCAGACTGAAGGACTGTGTAAGTGGCGAGAAAGCATAAACACGAAGATGACCAGGCTTGTGCAAAGCTATAAAGTGTGTAAACCCAGGTGTTTGCTGCTTGCTTGGCCACAGTGGTCTCTCTTGCCTCTGCGTTTCATCAGTGCAAAGCCAAAAGAAGCACTCTAACAGATGATATCACAGTCCTGTTTTTCCAAGAGTTATGACCCAAGTCCAAGACTCAGTTTGTAGGGCTGGCTACTCTTTCTGCTAACAGTGCAACTTTTTTGTAATGAGATTTTACAGTGAAATAACTTCTGAATGACTTTAAACACAGCAGATTTTTTTTAAGCTTTGGGCTGGGAGCAATGGTGAAAAATGGAGTATAGCACTACAGGAGGAGATTGGAAGCAATTGGTGAAACTATTCAAGAGTTTCAAAAAAAATGTTTGACGATCAATAGTATTCTGTTATTCCATATATCATCCTTGGTTTGTGCATATATACTTCCTTGAACAATTCAACAGAGTGCAGTCTGCTGAGGGCAGTAGGGTTTTGTTCACAGAGCCACAGGCAGAGCAGAATAATTAGAAATAGCTTGAGACCAAATATTTCAACTTTTGGAAACAATTTTAGCAACATTATCTGGAGAGTTTCATGAGGGTTGCTTTATGACCTCTCGGCTCATTCTGAATAGCTCATCTATATATGTGTCAAACAGCTCCATTAGGATGATAAATGTGCCTAGAATCTCAAATACACATTGAGTAAACCTGCTAGATGATGTTTATATTCCAAGTGTCTCTCACCGATATTTCTTTTCCTTACAGAATTTTTTTTCTGTGTTTGTTTGCTTTTTAAAAAGGAGCCACATCCTCGCCTGTGGCCAGACTGAAGGGTTGAGTAAGTGGCGTGAATGCATAAATGCAAAGATGATCAGAAAATCATCTTTGCGGTGCCTTGACGTTGCTGCTTCTCTTTGCAGATCTGTTCCCTCCCACTGCACAGAAGGTGCTCTGCAGAGCTGCAGTTTGTGCTAGCTGTGGCAATGATTTGAGGCTAAGGAAGCCTGGCCCTCCCACAAGGAGTCTGCCTTGCTCCTGTGCTCAGGCCTTACCATCCCAAATAGTCACGCCAGCTCACTGTGTGTTCCAAGTGCCTGTAGGACTCCCCTGTTGCTGGTGCAAAAGACCTGCAGATCTAAGTCATAATGGGCTGTTTTAATTTCAGCTTTTTTTCTCTCACTCAAGCCTGTAACGTGGCAGTAATAAGAAACATGCATGGGGTATCTCTTTGGTGTTACTCTTGGCTGCCCACCAGGCACCAAATCTGGGATTCTCCACTGTGTTCCACTAATGTGCTGCAATTTTCACCAGTTCAAAATGGGGATAGACCATGTTCATTCCCATCTGCTAATTTTGGATGCTTGTGATGCCATAATATTGCATGAGTTCAAATGACTGCTTAAGTTTTGTGGCACCGAAGAATAATGTCCATAAATGTCCCAATTGGAGCACAGCTTCAGCCTAGCTATTTGGTTTTTGGAAACGGATTTATACATGAGTAGAAATTTTTATTTTAAATAAACCTTCTTATTTCCATCCCTGTATCTTCCTACCTCTCCTCACACTTCCACAGCCCATACTGCCAATGCTAGTGTTTCTTTTTCACTCACACAGGGGAAGGTTGTTGCAGGGATAAATTTCTGGCAGAGATGATGATGGTAGCTGCATTTTTAGGAGATATTTTCCACGGTGGGGAGTAGGAGGATGGGGAGAGTAAGAGGGAGAGTGGAGAAAAAGAAAGAAATGGTTGCCTGCCTTTCATTCTCAGCCAGTGAGAAAACTAAGTGTAGAGCCTTGCCTTCACAAGGTAAGTAACCTGCTGATGTTAGACAATAAATGTTCAGGCACCTGTGAAGTGATGTGACAACTGCCAAGTTGAGACTCAGCAAGCACAAGGGTCATATGCGTACTCATTTGCTCTTTGTATGTTTTTATTCTGCGTTATTTGTTCAGGTTTGAATATATTTCAGGTTAGGACAGATGCAAGTGATGAGAAAAAGAATCCCGACTCTAGTCTTGTCTGCTTTTTCTTATTTCCTTTATTTCACAGTTGAGAGCTGGCCCTCAAAACTTGGGTATTACTGAACCCTGGGATGTTGAACCCATGGGAGCTGGGAAGCTTGAATGCTTGTTGCAATTTTATGGCTCTGAATTTTATGGCTCCTCTCTACCAGTACTTGGAACAGTTAACACTATGTTGTTCTACATCTGTTCTCTCTTACCTTTGGGTCAAGAGTAACCAATTTTTTTTCTTTTTCTTTTTCTCTTTTTTTTTTCCTTAAGGATGATACCAGCTACAAACAAGGCCTTTGTTGTAACCAACCTTGTTTCTGGAACAGGCTATGACCTCTGCGTCCTGGCAATGTGGGATGACACGGCCACAACCCTTACTGCCACCAATATTGTGGGATGTGCCCAGTTCTTCACCAAAGAAGAATACCCTCAGTGCCAGTCGATGCGCAGCCAGTTCCTGGGTGGGACCATGATTCTGATCATTGGAGGCATCATTGTGGCTACTCTGTTGGTATTCATTGTAATTCTCATGGTCCGCTATAAGGTCTGCAACAATTCCCAGGGGAAGATGTCTAATGTCAGCAACGTCTACTCGCAGACAAATGGAGCACAACCAGTTCAGAATGGAGTCTTGCCCCAAGTCAATCCCAAAGTGGTGGTGAGAAATGAACTTATGGAGTTTAACTGTCAGTCTGCGCGGAGCAGCATCTCCTCGTCCTCCAGCTCTGCAAATAGCCGTGACTGTGACAACTACAGCCTCCAAAGTGAACAGGGCACATTGTCCAGTAAATGGAGGCCTCCTTCCCGGTCAAAACACAATATTGACCGGCTAATGGGAGCTTTTGCCTCCCTGGAACTGAAATGTCAGAAAAAGGAGGAAATGACAGACTCCAGAACTTCCACGGTGGCCCGCCACTCGGACAAAGAGCCACTACTGGGCCAGACGGAGTCCAAATTCCGCAGCTTCCTCATGTTGCCTCTGGAGGGCAAAACTAAACGTAGCCATTCTTTTGACATGGGGGACTTTGCCACATCTCAGTGTTGCACCTACCCAAAAAAGATAACAAACATTTGGACAAAGAGGAGCCTCTCAGTCAACGGCATGCTTTTGCAGTATGATGACAATGACCTAACAGGGGCAAAAGGGACTTTTGGGAGCTCAGAGTGGGTAATGGAAAGCACAGTGTAAATATCAGTGTGTCCCCCCTTCTCTTCTCCCCTCATGTGTTATAAAGCGTGGTTTGCTTCAGGGCCATGCAATTGGAAAAAAAAGGGGAGGAAACGTTTTCAGTTGTACTGGCCAAAAAGATAGTTAAGCAAGTAAGTAACAGGGATAGTAAAAGAGAGTCATGAAATGTGAATAGGCACGTATGGTACCATTCCTGTCTGGCCCCAACTAAACCATGCGGGAATTTTTCAAGGAATTTGCTAGTTGTATTTAGCATTGCTTTCCAAAAGTTACTCAGACTCTTGGTGAACCTTCACACAGGATTAAACAAGGAGGATGAAAAGGTGTTTAACAGCAGAAATTTAATTTTACAGTTTTTCTTTTTACTTTCTTTCTTTCTTTTTTTTAATGGCACCTTTTTTTTTTTTTTACCACAGAAATGCGCTTCTGTGGATGTGACTGGTGCTAGACTATATCTGGTTGTCATTGCAAGTGATTTTCTCAAAAGTGCAGGCAGGGCACCCATAGGGGCAGATAAGAGTAAATTGTTCAGCACAATCTCATGGTGTTAACTGTGACATCTGGGCAAACAATATTTGTTGTTGAATGGACTTTTGGTTGGGATTTAATTATTTCTGTTCTGTTTTGATTTGTTACTGCTTTTGAGTTGCTTTTTTCCCACAACAGAAGGTATGTTTCTATGCATATTTTGGTTTTGTTTTCAGCCTCATCAGATCCCCCAGATGGAAAGAAGGATATGTACAAAGGTCAAATATCTGAGGTACTGTATAACCCACCTCTAATGCCATCCCTTTTTGTCCTAGGAAAAATTAAATCTAGGGAAAATTTAAAAAAAAAAATTGCATCCTCTTTCTTCCATGTCCTTCATAGCCTCTGCTTGTCAATGCTCAAGGCAGATTGCAGCAGATATTGATATCTGTAGAGATGCTGCTATCAAAGATGGGAAAAATAGCTATCAGGATACCCTAATAAAGGATAAAGAAAGAGAAAAGAGAAGTAGCTCCTGGGAACTCTCCACATTATGAATACCAGTGGCTTCTGGCAGAGGTCACACTCTCACTCCGTTAAAATGACAGACTTGCGCCCTGCTGTGACAAAAGCTCTCAGTCACTATGATGTGCCTTGGCTGTACCAGTAACATCACGAAAATTAAGTTTTTGTATATTTCAGGGGACTGGTTATGTTCCAAATCAGCCACAGAAGCTGAGTTAAATTTGAGTGTCTCAGACCAGCGGGTGTCCCAGGTATCCCCTGCATTACATACAGCCCTTCCCCAGTCTGGTACGCTCCTACTCCCCCGCCTCTCATCCTCAGGAAGATACCTATAGCAGGAGCTCTTCAGGGTTTGTGAACGGATTCTCACATTGGTTTTCAGTGAGCATTGCTGTGGTTGTAGAAATGCACATGGCCCACCCAGCAGAATTTATTGTCCTTGCCAATTTTACTCCGATTTCTAGCATTCTGCTGGCTACTGCAACTGTCCTGTCATTTGTTTATTTACTTGTTTGATCAGCTGTTGGGAACCATTCTGAAATTGCACATTGTTACTATGATTTTGTAAAGGAGGTGGAGGAAGGGTGCAAGGCACAGAGAAAATAACACATGAAAAATCTCTATGTATATTTTTTTTAAAGGTTCAGAGATATATTGTGACATGGCTGTGTACTTGATCTTGTATTCGTCATGTTTCCTACTTGGAGTTTTAGATGATGACATCCCTGTGATCAGAATATTTTTTCCTTTATTTTCTTTCTCTTTTTTTTGCTACAAAATGTACAGTAAAAAGACATCCTTGGGGAAAAAGTACCTGCTTTTCATTTATTTGTTACTCTGTGGTCTGCTTTGAAACCTAAGAGGTAATTAGTTTTTAAATTATCTTGAAAATTTAGACATTTGCTTTTTCTTTCCCACAAACCATCTTTGACTTCAGGATTTTAGGTATAAAGTAGGAATCAAGAAATAGATACCTTTTTGGAATGCATAAGAAAAGATCTTGTAAAAGGCATTTCACCTCTTTTTCTGTTGTTACATTTATACAGATCTATATTACTAGAGTACTCTAAACCCTGATCCAAAACCTGCAGACAGAAGAGGCAGCATTTTTAAACTTAGGACCTGAATTTCTGTACGTTTTTTCTCAGATTATTGCTCACCAACAACATTAATAGATTCAAGACAGATCCAGTCAAACTTTGTTTAGAACGTTTTTCAAACTCTGTTTTTCTCACACTTTCTGAGATGAATAACACCTCCAGTGCCAGAATCTACATAATCCAACTGTCCAGATGGCAGTTCATATTAACCATTAATGACATGTACATTTATGTTGCACTGAAAACTCTTTAAAATGTTCACATAGTGGGCTAGTAATTTTCTTTTCCTTGTTCAACTGTGGTTTAGTTGGACTTTTTTATTATGTTGCTGCTTCGCTCTGAACATGACATCTGGGTTGTTCTTAATTTAGACATTGAGTTCATCTGTAATATTAGTGGCATATTTAGCCATGAATTTTCAAAGTGTATCACACACTGTTTTCTCTCTTTAAGAGGAGTACTTCTCTTTCACATTCTCATATAAAATTAAAGGAAGTAAGCCAACAGATGCAATTTTAAAATAATGGATAGTTGCCAAAGAACCAAGGTAATAAATTCCATATTCTAGCAGCTGCATTTATTACCATTAATCATAATATTAATTCATTTAGCCTTAATGAATGAGGCTCAATCCACATCAGCTGATTTGCAAATACTGAGCAAAATTAAACAGGTGCCAAGCAACTACCTTTGGTGCTCACAGTACTTGGGAGGAAGAGGATTCAGGGACTCACAGGTGAGGCAGGGAGCCCCATTTCGAGTCAGCAAGTGGCCAGCCCTCAGAGAGGGTTGGAGCCACTTCTGGGTTGTGCTCATCCTTCAGGTGCCACCAGCCGCTACCCTACTTCCACTGCCAACACAGCAGGCCTTTGGAATTATGCTGTGGCTTCCCCTTTACCCCTCTGAGAACTGCTAAAGACAGCTCTGTGGTTTGGGTTACACTCTGAGTCCATGCACTAATTGCTAAGGCGCAACTTAGGCCCCAGGCCCCTCCACACACAATCTGACCGATGTCTACCTTGCCTCTCTTTTCCTGTGTCTACCTCACTTAGCACCTCTGGATCTGATTATTCTTCTGTAGTGCTTCTGTGTGGTAGGGATTCTTTCTTGCCTCACTTCTGTGCACAACTGCACATCAGTGGTTCCTGAAAGGACACATAGACACCCAGTTATTTGGTGCAATAAATATTTTCACACACCATTGAGGAGCTGAGCTGGCTCCACTGGCCTAGTCCTCTCATCTCAGAAGCCTACACTGAGAAGTTTTTATGGTGTCGCACAAGTTAATATGGGGTGCCAGATGTGTGGCTGCACCAATTATGCTTTAGGGGCAAAGGTCAGGTAGTGCAGATAGTACAGAAAACAAGAGAGATCAACAGGAGCCTTCTGAAAAGAGAAGCTTGAGAAATTAAAGATGCTAGAGAATTTAAAGTGAAGCCTGAGGGAATAATTGGAGACATCTGCATATGCATATGTACCTCATGTAAGTTATTTTTTTGACTTGTTTTATAATAGTGGAACTAGCTTTTTTCCTAAAAAATATATGCCACTGACTTGAAAGAAGAAGATATGATTTCACTGTGAAATTCCATACGCAGTTATTCCTGCTAAAAACCCAATCCAAATTCCCAAAATATCATCCTATCATCCTGGAGAATATTAAACAAGATGAAAAAATGGAAATTTCTGAAAGTAGCAGTTATGTGGATTTCATTTGATGTCTGCTAGGAACCAAGCGGTTGTACGAAATGAAAATAAACGTGTGTATGTGTGTGTGCGTGTGTGCACGCCTGTGTATGTACATATGCATAGCAAAGCAGACCAGACTATTTCCCTATATTTATGTCCTTACAGATTTCATGAATTGGAATGTATTTCTGGTTTCAAATGTTCTTTCTAAGCTTGCCAGCTCTAGAGAACAGCAAACTTTCTCGCTTTCCTTAGAGGAAGATAACCCATTTTTTATGTCTCCAAACTAACTGCTGTACTTGGTTATAATTTGGATTAATTCACTTGTAAAGCAATGCATAACAAAGCAATGAGAGGTGCCTTTGCCCAGCATTATGTGAAATTGAAAAGGTGGTAGATTTTCCTTTGCTAAACTTGTTTATATCCCAAACCATTCAATTGATCTGCTCTGGAAACAGAAGAAAATAATATTCCAAAAGCCTGCTTGTTTCATTTCTCACTCTTCACCCAGCAAAGGCATGCAAAACAGATGACCAAAGGCAGTCCTTGAAGGTTTCTGAATGAGTACAATAAATGCAGCAACTTTAATACAGCAAATTTAAGCACTTTCTAACCTGGAGGGCAATGAATAATTCCACCTGATAGCTAAGAAAACATTTTAGTCTTTGAACAGCTTGGATGTCACATCTGCTTGCAATGTTTTGCAGCCATTAACCCGCGGGTAACCCGCAGTACACCATATGGTGCTCACAGCACACCCTTCTACCCCTTGCAGCCTATTTCTATAGAACCTGTTCTCAGTGACTTTCTGTGTTCAGTGTTTGTAACTGGACATATCTGGATGTGTAATAATATTCTGGATGTGGAATTACCAAGAGATGCTATTAATATCTTGCATATTTCACCTTTAAATTCCCCTAAACATAATGAAGGGATCCCTCTGAAAACATTAAATTAGGGTTGGTTTTAGGCTGTGGGCCCGATGAAAACCAAATCCGAGTGCCTTGCTCTCAGTATAGGAATTTTATGTTCTGCAGTATGTTTTCCTTGTCCTAATTAATTTCTCCTTAATCCCCAAAGGTATAGCATTCCTTAGCATCAGCTGTCAAAAGGCCCTACTATACCAAACAGTGCCAGATGCTTATTCCCGGTATTACACTTCCAGCAGATGGTAAATGTCAGACATATAAATACACACCCAGATACAGATATATCAGCAAGTGCAGGCATTTGTATTCATGCATATACGCTCCCATGTGCATGTGTACACATTGTGCTCTTTATCTGTATGGTTTATGATGTACAAGTTTCCTAGCTTGGTAGTAAAGGAACATTTACATTTTTCAAGAAATACTAATGGAATAGAGGGGGAGAGAGAACAGAAACCTCCTCTTTGTAAGAAGCAGGTTGTTGGTAATCTGCATCTCATCCCATCTGGGAGAGATCAGTGCTTCAAATGAACTTAATGGGTGGTGAAAGGGTTCATATATTTCCTATGACCACAGCGAAGGCTCAACTCCTACGTTAGGGCATTTATTCAGCTGATGCTCCCACCACATGCTGCAGATAAGTCTCCTGTCAGTGAGGACTTGTGTTCTGCAGGGAGGCAAGCAGCCACAAGGAGTTACTGTTCTACATTCACTGTCCCTGTTTGGGCTCTTAAATGTGCTCAGACAACTTTGTGCTTTAGTTAGTTACTTTGTTTCTTGGGAGAGGGCAGCATCACATGTTATACTGAGTCACATGAGGAGCCCAGACACAAGGCTAGAGAAACTGGTGGGGAAGAGAAACATTGAAAATCAATGGCCTGTACAAGAAGAAAGTAAACCCTAACTTTTAAATCTATAGGTCTTAGCTTGTAAATAGGAGAGGAAAATGCTCCATTAGTTACCTGCAGAGTTTCGGAGGTGGGCATCAACTGATGGCTATCGTTTACCCATAATATTTTTCGTGCAATGAGAAACTAAATGGGTATCTTTGATGACACTTTTCAGGTTCCTTCTGAGGGACTAGTCTATTTTAAAAGTATTAATACTCCTATCCTCTTCTCTGCAATGAGCAGTGCTGGGCTAATTTAATACTAGGCTATTAAACACCGCCTGTACCATTTATGAGTAAAATCACAAGATTCATGGAGCAGAACAGAAAAAGAGATTGTTGTTTCAGGGAGGCTCTTCCTCTTTGACAATGTTGTTGGTTCACAGGCATGAAATGTAGGCTCTGAGAAGGCACAGGTATGATGAAATCCCTACTTTATACCCTGAGTCTTGATGAGACTTAAAGAAAAATCCAAAGAATGGATGTGTTAATCTTCCTTCCTTTGAACATGACTCAGAGATGGGAAACTTCAAATAATGAGGCTCATAAACGTGATATGCCGGAGACAGAATAATGGTGCTCATCAGACGGATGTGATCCACATGTTGCTGCAGCAGAGCTGCGTGCTGGTCCTTGGTGCGACTGTCATGCACAAAGGCTGGTGAAGCAGGATCCCTCCGAGACGATCACTGCACAGCTCACAGCTGAGACAGGAGGCATGGAGATGTAGGAACATGTTAGACGTGGCTAGTCCAGGTCTAATAAATCATTCTATCCTAGGATCCTGTGACAGGACACTAGTTCTTTCAGAGAAAGTACCTTTAGGAAAACTTCACAGATCCCTGTCCGAAAGCCTGACAGGCTGCACATCCTTATCCATTCTCCATAAAGAAGCAAAGAATTTCTTCCAAAATCCACACCCTGAAAATTAAAGCACAGCAGAATTAACACTCGGACAAAAACAAACAAAAAAAAGAGCTCTGAATGATTCCTCTTCTTTTAGAGTTCCTGCCTTTGACTCTGTCAAGCCTGACTTTAAAACAAGATAGTTATTGTCATCTGAGACTGGGTTGCCTGAGGCACTTGGAAATGGACAGGTGAGTATTTGTAGAGATGATGAGAATATTCTTCATTTACAAGAAGGACAGAGTGCACCTTCTGTACGACTCACTGTCTCTAAATGCAGACCAAGGTGCACAGCAACAGAAACAGCAACAGCAACAACATTAAAATACATAGCAATTTCATAAAATATGAAACTTTGAGCCATAAAGCAAAAAAAACAAAAAACAAACAAACAAAACTGCTACCACCTCAAATAGTGACTTTCCTACACAGTTTTGAGGAAAAAAAAGACCAGATATTCTTGCTTTCAAATACACCTCTGGATGCTCATATAATACAAAACCTATGTAGAAAAAAAGATTCATCTTCTAAGACATCATTGCATACTACAAGCTTGTATAACAATATTTGGCAATGAGATAGGAAACACTCAATATAGCACCAATTTGATCCTAAGAAACTGGTGTTGCTGAATTCAAGGCCAGTAGAAGAGGCTGTCTTATTTTTTTTTTTCTTGTTTAATACAAGGCCATAAATAATGGCTTTCTACTGAAGAAACCCCAGTGGGATTGTGGACCTTTAAAATCAAGTTGTGAGGCCAATTCCAAGCTCAGCAGGTGCATGAAAATGCAAACAGGCCTGAGGCCATTAGTACAAATGCTTTTAACAGCTGCCAGAGAGCCTCAGCTTGCTATATGGCTGGGCTGCTATACAAACACACCCAAAATGACTACACAGACCCAAATGATTGAAATGTAGCTGCCCATGATATGCTGAGTGTTGACTAATGGGTAGCACTGCTTAGAGGTCATGAATGCAGATGAGAGCAATACAGTTTTGGCAGCAGCTTCTCGGTTACAGGTTTCTGTACCTGCTGGGTGCCCAAATCACTGTGTTACTGCTGCCCTGGGCCACCAGAATCTGAGGGGCAAAGCCGCCTGGGTTGTATTTCCTTTACAAAGACCACCAAGCACAATCCTGAATAAGTTTAAGGAACATTTCCCTCCTTGGGGAATTTAGGTTACAGAACCCTGCAGGACCTCCAGAAAGGGTGCCCCACTTCTGCCATTTAGATCAGCCTGTAACAGCATGAGTTTATTTGAGACAGAAGGAACATACATCTCTAGCCTGACCTTCCAGGACTCATCACCCTCCTCCCTCTACTTCTCTCCTACCCCGCTACCCCCCTTACCATCCCCACCATGAAATTTCATTCCTTCTCTGTTTCCTTTCTTTGCTGATTTATGACTTGATTTCAGGCAAGAGGTTATTTTTCCTCTACCACACACACCAACCCAGTTAGTGCTGTGAGGTAACTGCACGTGATAGGAGAATGAACATGGCTGATGTGCTTTTCTGGCCGTGCTCCTTTCTCTCCTTGCAAAGTGCTGCAACTTTGCTGCTGACTGCACTGACTGATGATTACAATTACACTTGTTTGAATTATTCAGTGCAACAAGACAACCAGATGAACTGAGATCCTTCATCACTCACAAACTGAGGATCCAAATTTCTAGAGAGGTATCTTTCATCATCCTTTACTGTACTCTCAATGGGTGCATGAACTCAGTTCAATATGGGGGCCTTGACAAATTTTTACTCCTAATCAGTAGTTTCAGGGTGGCCATTTTAGGATGATTTCTCCAGAAAAATCATAGACCAAACAATTGGCCATAAATACACTGGCTAAACAGATTCCCTAGGTTTACTGTTGTTCCAGCAGGATACAAAGCATAGACGTTAGGAATATCAAACTGGTGACCCAGTTTTTAAAGAGCTAAAAGGTATTACTATGACAGATATGTTAGATTTTTTATTAATGTCACCATGTTTAAATTGCATCTGGCATTAATATGGATGATACCAGGTGAAGAGCTTCAGAATTAATCTCTAGGACAGGTGACCTGGATCTCATCTTAGTGAGGAAAGGATCTCCTACCCTCAGATGCCTTATCCTCTCCTGAATATTTTTGAGTATCTGCTGTATATGTTTAATAAGATAATTACTGTGAATATTTATTTTATATAGTTATATAACTTTATTCCTATAAATGTAGAATGCAGTGTGGCATGTTCCCATTATCCATACTATTTGTGGTGTACAGATGGGCCACACTGTTGTTCAGAATGAAATCCTGTACAGATACCATATATCTTTCGAAATCCACCAGAGTATATATCCAGTCTTCAAGAATTTATACCCTTAGTACAAACCAGAGTGGGAAAATAAGATAAATATGAAGTAACTACTGACAGAAATATCCATATATGCTTTCTGCCCAAAACTTCAACCTCAAATATTCTGAAGAGAGGCAGATCTGAATTCTTCTGGTCTTAAACTCCCTCACAGCCCCCACCATAACCTAACCTGTGCTAGAAACCTGTATGAATTACAGCAGTTCTACAGGTCTAAACTTTTGTCTCCTTTTCTGTCATCTCCATCTCACAGCAGGATTTATTTAGCAGTCCTTCCCAAAAGAGCTGGGGGATATTTTCCTGCAATGATAATAGTTTCCCTTGGATATTTTGCCCTGTTATTTTTTACCTGATATAAAGCAGCTGATAAAGGAATGATGCTCTCTTTACTACCCATGTTGGTGAAAACCCCGGCAGACTCCGAATGTGTGTGGCATTGGTGTGGTTTGCTCATCCCATGTTATCTTCAACTCATAAATATTTATATCAGTTATTTTCCATTTGTATGACTGCATGAGGAATGGTCTTTCTACCACTGTCTGTATTAGAGTACAGTACTCCCACGTTCTCCACTCATGTTTTGCTGCTCATCAGGTCCTCTTCTTCACTTGGCCACAGAAAAAGTTATTCTGGTCCAGTAAGGGACTAAAGGTAATAACATTTGTTTTACCACAAATAGCTATATAGGGAATGTAACAGCTGAAATTAGCAATATAATCACAAAGCCTAGAATAAAACCTCCTTCTGCAAAAATATGTGCAAATGAGGCTGATTTGCTAACATTAGGGAAGATCACAAGCAATTCACAAATGAAAACACAACAGAAACAAACCAAAATTCATTAGATAATTTATTTGGAAAATGTAACTCTAAGAGCTTTAATGGTGAGTTAAAATGGAAATGATAATGTTTCTCAAACTGTGCTGCATGTACTCCATGTACACTCAGAGCAAGAAAATGAGCTGAGAGGCTGACATGGAGTTATAGCATGCAGTTTGCAAGCCAAGACTGTACAATTTCTAAAAGGGTTGTGAAATTCCTGAAGGAGGAATGCAATTACCAGAACTTGGATTAACTAATATTAGTTAATCAAATTTGAATCCTAATTTGAAAGGCATTTCCTTAATGTCCTTTATGGAAGGGAAAAGGAAGGTAATGTATTCAAATGAGTTTTGAAATAAATAAATTATTTTTAAAAAGGCTGAGAGTGGATTTGCAATCCCGACCTAATAATCAGTTTGCTCCTAGTATCCAGATTATAGGAGATTATCACAGATCAAAGCCCTTTAACAGAAAAGAGCCTTTTAAATCCACCTCAGCATTGCCCTTATTAGGAATGAAGGAGAGAGGCTCCTTCCACTGGGAGGAAAGAAGCCCTTAATTCATGACTTGTCAGAAGAAAGGCGCTTGCTTCAGCACTGAATGAGGTTAGTTATGGCCCTAATTTACACAGCACCATGTCTTCCTGGAGGAAGGGATGACATCTTTAAGTAATAATGAACAAGTGTGCGTTGACAGAATAATAATCACAGATTGAAAAGGTTACAGCAGAGAAGGTGGTAAAGCTAAGTGCCTGCTTTAATTCCACTGGGTGCCATAATATCAGGACTCAGGAGCTGCACTTACAATATAAAATAACATTAGTGTGGCAATTAGGACTTAATGGTTTGTGGAGAGAAGTCTGCAAGACTTTATAAAAACATCTAAATTAGTCTGTATTCAAGTTTTACTTTACTCACACTTTTTTTTCTGGCTGTATTGCCCTCTCCCACAAAGGCAGAGTTCTTTTAAAATGTTGAGGAGAAATGCTAGAGGAATCACTCCTCAGTTTGTATCTATGGGTGTAATCTGAAGGACACTTCTCTCAATTAATTAAAATTGAAGAATCTGGCCTAGGGTGCCTCTGAATAGAATTGCTGACCTAGAAATACTCATTTGCTCCAGTAAGCAAACAAAAACTGAATCACTAGATGTATTGACCCAGTCTCCTATTCACTAAATTTTGACTTAACTTAAAATACAGACATCCTACAAATCTTAGAGAAATATGAGAGGTTTTGAGTGAATTCATAGTCCACAAACTTTGTGAGGACCTTCTGCTTGTCTCAGAAGGAAGAAGTCACACAGATCTATAGGAGATAATCTGCAATTTTTACAATTCTTGTGAATTCTTGGGGATCCCTGTCACCATAATAGCCACATGTCAATGACCTGGCAGTGCTGGGCTTGCAGAAAACATTGGGGAGCATGTGGAAATTTCTCCATGTAGGGGGGATAAGAAGCAGGCAAAAACAGGGCTTGGTTTTTTGCAGTCCACTACAAGATTTTTAACTTCTATGAAGATATGTTTTTTCAATTGTTTTCATATATGACTTCCATTCAGCACATTAGTCAGTGGCTGACTGACTGTATACAACTCAGACACTAAAAGTAGACAGTGCCACTGTCTCCATTCCTGTCTGACCATTGCACAGTTCTGAAGCTGTCTGAAAAGTTGATTTACACATAGGTCTCTGATCACTGGTGGCAACAGCTGATTTCCTTAAATTTGCAGTAAGAACTGACAGAAATGAAGCATGTCCTGGTTCATTGATCTCTCTTCCCTTTTCCTTCACACACACATACAAATTTTCTGTGTCAATTTATTGTGCTTCATATCTCTGGTAGATATGTTTAGACGACTATATATTCTCTGTCTGAAACTGAAACCTCAGACACCACATAGGTCTGCATTGATCCAGGTACCGGCAGTGCAACTATTCTGTTTCTTCCAAAGGAGATTTCAAAGCACTCCTTTCCTTTTAGAATACACTTTTTGTAGGTTTGGTGTGAAATAAAAAAGTACATGCGGGGTTTTGATTGCTGTCTTTCACTAAGTCTATGAAAATACACAGGCAATTCGCAAATGTCTGGGAAAAAAAAAAGTCCTGAAAAATTTTTTACTGAGAAGTTGGTGAGACGCAGAAACAAGTTGCCTGGAGAAGCTTGTACATAAATACATCCATGCACACATCTATATAATAATTCTGTCAGAATTCAGTGAGAGACTGTTAAAGTATTTCCATGGAATTTTCATTTTTCTCTCCAAAGAAAAGCATAATGGCCAAGGTCACAGAAAGGGACGGTGTCCAAGCGGAGAGGTTAGATGCAAAGACACTGTACTACCAGCTGTCTGTCTCTAGTGCTGATCACTCTAATCATTCCTAACTAAATATCAGGGGCTCTTCTCACTACACTTCAGTCTGCCCTTATGGATACGTCTTTTCAAAAGAGAAGAACTTCAGACACTGCCCCTTATGTATGTTTTCCTTCTTCATATCTGTGATGACTGGATGCATAAAAAGCATCAGGGATTAGGATTCAAGTTTTGCTGCAAGACCAGTGTGAATCAGGTCAATATGAGACAGGAAAATGAGAATACAGCAAGATGGGGCAGGACAAGCAAGCTTATTGACTCGCGGGTGCAGGCTTGGTTTACATGATTTTCCCATGACTTTCTTCCCTTCCACACTGTGGGGCAGAAAAGTGAAATCGAGCTCAATAGCAAGAAATGTACTACATCAGTGCTGGGTCCCTAAGCTCATTCCCACCTGGTGCATTGGAATTTGAATATTTAATTATTGAGTTTATCCTTTTGTCAGATACACCTTTTAACGTGATATTCTGCTCTTCATTCTGCCTGCTGTGTGGGAAACGTGTTTGTACTCATACCTATATACTGCCAATGTGTTCTTTTAAGCAGATACTTCTGAAGCCGGAGGGATTTATGTATTAAATACCAAAGAATTGTACTCCCAACTTTGATCTCCAAATCAAGGGAAACAAAGCAGATTTGCACAACACAATCACTTGCAAATTGCCTCCCAGGTTATCGATGGGGATTGAATCCTAGAAAAAGAAAGATGGATTTGCCAAGTCTCCGGGAATTTGAATGTGTTTTCTTGTTAACACATTAAGGCACAAACTCCCTGTGCCATTGCTGGGTCAGAAGGTGAACACAGTGAGATTTGGGTTACCCACAGGGAGTAGAATCTAGTAGAGGGGAAAGAAGATGCACTTAGTTTCCCTTCTTCAACCTACAGCATCAGCAGAACGGTTATCTCATGGAGGAAAGAGAAGACAGTCTGATGGCCCATATCCAGCACGGCAGCATGCTGGTGACAGAAAGTATACATTTACAGCTTGTATTTAATGCAGCAGTGGCCTTCCATGCACAAATACGAAAATTTATTTCTCCAGAATATCACAAAACACTTATTACCTGGAAAACTGTCCCCTGTCCTTTGGATTAATGACTATGTTATCATGTCGTATTTGTTTTCCCATAGTACTAAATCCAGCCTATTTAAACCTATTTGAAAACCTGTACCTGATGTATGAATCAAGAATAGTCCCTCCAAACAGGGGGGGCTCTGTAATCAAACCTTGTTCTTTTTTTTTTCAACGCTGCATTGTGTTCATGTTCTTGTTCGCAGAGAGAAGGCCTACAAAGATATCTAGGCCACCTAATAACAAGATTTACAAAAGCATCTAGATTTTTGAGTCTGATTGATTTTCAATCTCCAAATCCTGGAGGTGACCCATGAAGTATTTATTTAACACTTAAGACCTCTCATCGCTTGTGTGTGTCTGTCTCCTGGTCTCATCTGTAATGTCTTCAACACTGGAGGAATAGGACACTTAAAACCTTGTCCTGCATCGCTAGTCTTTGGCCACTGCTAGCATTCTTGTTCTATTGGAGCAAGGGATTTTTTTTCCCTCCAATACTGAGATTATAAACACATTTAAATGTTTTGGAATAGCTGACCTTACACTGAACAATTGATGACCAAACTCACAAACTACCCTGATTTCAGGTTCAAATCTTATCTCTCTTGAACACCATAATCTTCTAGCACTGACAGATCACATGCAAAACCAAGTGCAGAATCACATGTTAAAAAAAAAAAAAAAGGCAATCAGTTCTTCATAGAAAAGAGAGACTACTTTAATTACCACCAATAGACAGTGATCTTGAAATTTCTAGTATATTTTAATTTTATCAGCCATTCAGATACTGGATTGATGGGGACAGAATAAGTACCCGGTCTGAATCCACTAAATTATTAGGCTGATTTCTAGCTGAAAACATTTCAGTAAAAGGGTTATATGTTTCATTTAGGTAAATAATGATAGGATCTGCAATTACTCTTGCTGGCATGAAAATGCTGAGGTCTGTCACTCTGTGTCCTTCAAGGCAAAAAAATTGATCCAAAGTCAGTGATTTTTATCATGGAACTGCTATATTTGGTGTCTTTCATAAAGGACCTATACTTAAATTATTTTGACAGATGTCAGCTTCCATTAAAAAAAATAAGTTTTTAGCCCTCCAGACTATGGCAAAAACCTCTTGACTAAATTTGAAAATCAGAAGGTAATTCAAATGCCAAATTTATTATTTTAACACCATAATATCTTGTGATTGGGTTGCAGTGAGCCTTGGTCATGATTTTTGAAAACTTAAGGCCATTCATCCTGTGGGTCAGACTGGGTCAGAAGGGGAAATCCTTTCTCCCTTCAGAATAAATCCACGTTACATGCAGCCTGTTGACTTTGTCTTTTACAGCACCTGGCGGAGTTGACAGCCAGCTATAGGACACTTAAACTGGAGATTTCACGAGACCCACTAGAGCAGTCAGTCCTTCTCAGGGTCTGCTCGGGAAACCCATTGTCAGCTATTCCAAGCGTGTGTTTAATCCATTTCTTCAAGAGGAAAATAGCAAGTTAACTTCTCACTGTCAATTCGATGTCTCTCAGCCGAGCATCACACATTGCACCTGCAGCTCCCTGTGTCCCTGAGGGCTCCAGCCCCTGTGCATGCCAGGCCACTAACCGGATAGCAGCCCTCCTCCACATTCTCCAGGTCACAGGATTTTAAGGGACAGAATGAGGTTTAAGGTTAACTAACTTCTTCCAGGAGATTATAAATAATTCATTAAGGCAGGCATGTGAAAAAATGCTGTGGTCTCCTGCAGGGGAACACAGCATGGGGGCTTCCTGACCCTTCATTTGCACAGGTGGGTGGGGATTCCCAGGCTGACGGGGAGCAGGCGCTGGCATGGGGACAGTCAGGCCAGTACTGCAGGTGGCCACATGCACAGCTCCCCGAGCCATCTGCTCTGAATTAGACTGGATTAGAGACACAGCATAGACAAATCCCTTCTTGCTGCTTGTGTGAGATAGATTTATCCCATGTGAAATATGGCTTAGAGGAAAGGGCTGCCTCTCTTACTTGCTAGGGAAAGGCAATGAACAAGAAGAGCTTCTACAGCCAGGTAAAATAAACAGCACTCCTAAATGAGAGATGACACCTTGGCAGGCAGTCTTTGTTTTGGTAGCTCCAGCATAAAGTAAAAAAAACATCAGGGCCGGTACCGAAAGCTCCATGCAGGATTCTCCGAAGGCAAGAAAAGACACAGGTAGGCAAAGAAGCCAGTACAAACAGCACTCGATTCATAATCATTTTATAGAGAGGAAAGGTACGTAATAGGAATGGACAAATGGGAGGCAAAATGTCCTTAAGCACCATTTACATCACCACTCCAAAGAAGACAAAATCCATTGTATTCTTGATGTTCCTAGGTGGTTGTCTTGCCATGGAAGCAACAAAACAAATAAAAAAAGAGCTGCAGAGCCAGTATGTTGTTTGTATTTCAGGAGTCCGTGCTTTTTATCCAGTTCATAATTATTTTGCTTACTTTCTGCATACATACTGCTCCCTGAGAGGCTGTCCTGAACCCAATTGTCATGACCCACCCCGTCTGTGTAGCCCTCAGGTCTGTAAGGCACTAATTGTGCTTACTTAGGCTTTCTCCACCTATATAATGGCCCTTAAGCAGAGCTAATCTTTGCTTCTTTCTTTTCTAAACAGCTGCTGGTTCTGCCTTGCAAATGCCCACTTTTGCTTGAGAATGAAGCACACTGGAAAACGTAAGGGAACAATGAAGCAAACGTGCTGGTCTCTATGTTTAGTGTAGAGAAACTAAAAAAGATACAGTTCCAAATGAAGTCAAGCCCTGTACCTGCCTCCGTAAATAATATACAGAGTAGGGTGCACTTTTCCATGTTACTTGCACCCACAGGTCAACTCTTTTAAAATGAAAGCTCTCCTTGCCTTCATAATGTTTGGGAGCAAAGAAGGGGGAACGGTGAACCCATGCAACGGTGAATGCCATAAAAGATGTTGAAGCAAGGTTGAAATGAAAGCAAATAAAAAGGGAGAAGAGAAACTCTCTAGTAAAGGCAGAGACCAAAGATTCAGAAAATGTCATAAGAAGAAGGAAAAATGCCTTTTCTTTCCAGACCCTGTGCAAAAATAGACCTTCATCAGAGAGTTTACATCAGGAAATTGGAAGGATTTACACAATTTCAAGCAAATTTTGAGACATGGTACTGAGCTCTTTAAAATAATAAAAATAAGAATCACTTAAAATTTCCCAGACCTATATGTGTTATGTTGTCTGGGATTGAAAGAGAGGTGTTTTTGCCATTTCTAGTAAGAAATTACTGATCAATAAAATAAAAAATATTTATGTGAGTAGCCCATTCCACATAAGGTATATTTTTTTTGCACAATATTTCAGGAAAAATATAGCAGAACTGTCAAGAAAGGACATTTCAGCTCCTTTTCACAAATAAAAGGCACAGTTTTCCATTGAAAATTGTTTTTTTCTTCCATTATGAAATGAAAAAATACAATGCAACAATGAAAAATAAATTAAAGAATGGTTTTCTTTTGTATTCCAGTTGGAAAATAATGGTTTTTTTCAGTATTAAATTTTTATAGAAGAAGAAATGTATTTCCTATGAAGGATTAATAAAGACATCCATATGACTAATCAATCTTATTTGTTTCCATGCCATCATCTTTGACATAAAGAAATGCTATACTTCCAAAAGCTCTAATTTTATATGTCCCTTTTGACTATATTAGCCACGTGACAATTCTGGCAGCGTGCTGTGCTATGTGATTTGATTATGCTGCAAAACTTAATGGAAACTTCATATTTAGCATATGTTCTCGTTGTTCCACACATTGGTTGCATAGCTCTGTATATAATATAATTAAACTAGTAGCAAGTTGTGCAGGCAAATCCTTTAAGTATGATATTCAGATTTTATGGTCCTTTCAACAGGCATAGTCTTTTATTTTACTTCTGAATGGGATCCAGTAGTGGTACAACACAGGTTTCCCTGCTTATTACTGCAATATATCTTAGTTAACGGTATTATTCGATGAAATTTGGAGAAAATGCTGTTGTCTAATTCCAGACAAATTCTTAGAATAATCCTGGAAAAAATGATCAAAATATTCCTGGATTCTGTTCACATTTAACCACTTTACTTTTAAACCAAACTATAAAATTTTTCAGAATATTTCCCATATTTTAGGGAAGAAGAGAACAATTTGCTTGTTGTGATACTTTAATTGCCAAATAGCCCCAAGATCATATATTAAGTGGCACGAATAAGGTCAAATAAGATTGCTTACAGAATACAGCTGACATCACACTGGATTACAGAAATGTCAGCCTAGTCCTTCTGTATCATCTCTGACAATTTTAGCAGCAAGTTCCCAGGTGCGATGTTACTGTAAGCTAAATATAGCCCCCTTCTTTGGTTTGAAAATAAATTCTATCCAACAGGTCTTACAAGCCTGGCTGAAGTCTCCGTATACTGGGTTCTTGTGACAAGGTTTTGGCAAGCGTGAACTACGTGGGCAGCTTCTGTGAGAAGCTCCCACAAGATTCTCCCATCTCTGACAGAGCCAATGGAGCTGGTTCCAAGATGGAATCACCTCTAGCCAAGGCCAAGCCCATCAGCATCAGCAGTAGCGCCTCTGGGATAACAGATTTAAGAAGCAGGGAAAAAAAACTGTGCAATTGCAGCCAGATCCTGCGGGAAGCCCACACTGGAGCAGGTTCCTGGCAGGACCTGTGGAGAGAGGAGCCCACACTAGAGCAGGTTTTCTGAAAGAACTTGTGACGCAGCAAGGGACCCACCCTGGAACAGCCTGTTCCTAAAGAACTGAATCATGTGGAAGGGACCCACTCTGGGGCAGTTCATGAAGAACTGTAGCCTGTACAGAGGACTGATGTTTGCAGAAGTTTGTGGAGGATTGTCTCCAAGGGGTGGGACCACACTCTGGGGCAGGGGAAGAGTGTGAGGAGTCCTCTCCCTGGGGACGAAGCAGCATCTTAGAGACAATGTGCAATGAACTGATAACAGCCCCCATTCCCTGTCCCCCTGTGCAGCTGCAGGGGAGGAGGTAGAGAAAATCGGGAGTAAAATTAAGACCCAGAAGAAGAGAGGGGTGAAAGGAAGGTGTTTTAAGTTTCGGTTTAATTTATCGTTACCCTTCTCTGACTTGGTTGGGAATAAATTTTCCCCCAGTCATGTCTCTTTTGCCTGTGACAGTAACTGCTGAGTGATCTCTCTCCCTGCCCTTATTTCAACCCATGAGCCTAAAATCTGTATTTTCTCTCCTCTGTCCAGCTGAGGAGGGGAGTGATAGCGCAGCTTTAGTGGACATCTGGCATCCAGCCAGAGTGACCCCTTCACACACCAGTGAACAGCTCGCTGAAGTTTATTTACAATGTTAAAAAAATGTCCACACATGCAAGACTTTCTGGTAGATATACAGAACTAAAATAAAGGGAAGTTCAGTTTGTCTCTTCCATTTAGCTCTGTTTACCATTGATATTGGAAGTTTCTGTGGTCTGCTGCTAAGTCTTTTAACTGGCACTTCATAATTACATGCTCAGACATCTGTTTTTTAAGATAGATGATTGTCCTCAATGGCTCTTAATAAAATCAAGACACACCCTTCTGGAGGTCTTAATTAGTAATCTCATGACATCTCTGTAGTCTTTTTGATTCCTTCATCCAGTGTGTCCCTCTTCTGTGGCTGTTCCTGCCAGGGCTGACTGCTATGTGGCAAAACAGTACCACTGTCACTTCCAATTGCCCTGGCAGGAGCTGAGCCAAAGGCTGTGGACCTAATGAGCTGTACCTAATCAGGAGCAAAATGCAGCTCCATTTCTATCCCCTGGGTGATAACTACTTTGTAAGAGCGATCCATTCTCGGTTACCTTAGGAAGTGGAAATAAACATAAGTGCATAACTACCCAGTGTGATCTCCTGCACAGCCAGGGTGGGGAGAGAATTGGGTAGCCACAAGAAGCACGGGAAGATCCCCAGGCCGAGCCATTGAACACGTTCTGCTGCTGTGATAGCAGCATCTGTCTTTGCTATTTAATACTCTCGTTTGTAGCAAACAAGAAAGGGCATTAGGCTTGTTTCTGCAGGTGTGAAAAGCAATCAGAACCTCCCACTGACTTCAGGGGGAGGAGGAGCAGGTGCTTTACAAGGACTAGTGCTGTTATGCTTAGATAAGGCTGGAGCAAGAGCACTGTTAAGAAAAACAGACAATAAAGAGGAGCAGAGCGCTTAGGCTAAGATTAATTTTACCTACTTTTAGCCATCTAAAACTTTAGTACCTAACATATATTAGTCATTTAAGCTCCCTCTGCAGAGGAAGGGATGCACTTCAAGGGGCTGATCAATCCTTTCTGCTCCACCAGCAGTATATAAGGGTGTTTTTTACAGAATTCGGATGATGTAGTCTCCCATAAACAGGTCACATAAACTCTCTGGATGGCTACCAGCAACAAAGATAGTTAAGTCCTTTGGAGATGACCCAAGTTAACAAGCACAATGCTCTTTCCATTGTTACATTTCCCTGGGGAATGGTATGATCCTCCCAAGAGACCCCCACAAGCTGTAACTATGTTAGCCCGATCCTTCCTTCCTTTCTGTATCCCATTGGCCCGGGGCCAAGAACCCACACCTACCGAACCCCAGACAAAACCCTGCTCCGCCATTGTTCTTCCTCTTTTTCCTCCTCCATCCCTGAGAATAAACATAAGGAAACTGAGCCTCTGTGAATCTCTCGCCTGGTTTCTGAAACATCTCCCCTCTGCAGCCCCCCAAGACTGGGCTGGCCTGACGAGTTGGGGGCTCCTAGCGGGGAGAGAGTTTCATTCCATTGCCTTTAACCGGATATATATTAGTCCATAGTAGCCAAGGAATAAATTAATACTCTCAGGAAACCTGGGTGGACTACTTCATGCAAAAAATTGTTTAAACCTAAGGTACTGGGGAACTGGGGGCAAGCAAGCAATGATGGGAGTAAGACATATCTTGATTTTTTGGCTCTCCATTTCAGCTTTGATTTTTCCTGACAAGCTACCTATTGGTACTTGATGCTGTGACAGCACAGGCTTGCCCAATCCTCCTCTCAGGCTGAAATTCTCTCTGTGTAGGGAGAAGACAACAGGGATGAATGACACAGACTCCACATAAGACACAGATAAATTCTTGGGTGCCTATTATATCTTGTGAGATGAAAACTCTGGTTTTGGTCAAGCCTGGAAGAATTTGACAAGGGTATGTTTGACATGTTCCAAGTAAGGCAACATTGCAATAAATCACATTTACCATGCTAGGCTTTACTGAGCAGCGCTGAGTTTGAATAAGCATTGCATGAAGGATATTGAGACAGGCTTAAAGCACAAAGTTTTGTTAGTGGGGTCTGGAGGTGAAGATATGTATATACACCAACTTCAAAGTTACTGAAGGTATTAAAAGCAATGGGAATAGAAAGACAGAGGCAGGGGGAAAAGCCAAAGGAAAGCTTCTCCTCGTGACCAGCTGGGAGTCATTGTCAGGCAAGCATTCCCCTTGTCATGGGTCTCCCCCATAACAGCGGGTTATAACAGTGATGGCAGCCACCCTCATCCCTGTCCCCTAGCCCTGCATACCTACATCAGGACCTGCACCAGATCCTATGGGCTGTTCTCATTCATGAAGCTCTTCATGCTGACTCTGGCACACAGCTGGACACGGGCACTGCACACAGATTGGCACAAAGCTTTGGTGCACGTGTTTCACTGGATAGTCCTGACCAGGCATATAGGTGGCCACTGCCTATTTTGCTATGCTCTAAGCTTTGTGTTTCTGTCATATAAACTAAAAGTCATAAGAGAAGCTGTAGGAAAGGTGCAGGAAGGGCAATTCTCCATGCCGATAGCAATTGCATCCTGTAAGAACTGTCTATATGATCAGTATACAGGCTTGAAGGTATGAGAACATGAGGGAAACCATATGAGACCAACAGAATAAAACAAGGGAAAATACTGCCCGACAGCTCACAAAAAGCCCTGCCACAGGAGCCCAGGTGAACAGTTACAGTGAGTTTTGAGCAAAGACAGAAAATGGAAAGTGTTCCGTTTCACAATGATTGCAGCACCTAAGGCACTCTGCAAGAAGAGGATGTCTTTTGGCTGTAGATTTCTATATTCTAGAATTACTTTTTCTCAAAACTAAAAACCCCACCCCATTGTACTAAAAACGCATTGTGCTGCACAATTCTGAAAAATGCTACAATCTGGCTTAAAAAGTTTCCAAACAACAAATGCTTATATTTTCAATTAAATTAAATTGACAGAAGTGTCATATTTTCTTTCCCTCAATATCAAATTTTAAATCTATTTCTATAATACTTTCTATTTGTTTAAAGTAAAATGAAAAATTTTATGGAAAAATATTTGCTGCTTTCACTTCCGCTCTTAAAAATCAAATCATTGAGCTGGAATCAGCTTTAATGAAACATCTTTTTCTGTAGAGAGGGTTGCTATAATGTGAAAGTGTTAAAGTATCTCTTTGAACCATATTCTACATAGCTTTTTGTTTTTCCCACTTGTATGGTTTTTACTTCATGCTTCCCTTTAACCACCTGCATTACAGAAACTTGCATTTTCACATATACACATCCTGGTTTTTACTATGATATTCTTTTTCTTCTGATAATGTTCTCTTTCTTTCATTCCCTCATACCTTCTTGTCAAGTTGTCTTCCCCTTCTTTGTTGCACTCTCACTCTCTTCTTCTCTTTTCCAACATGTCCAAGGGAAAACCTGAAATAAAATTTTCTAAAAAGGCTGCCTACATGTGTCATGGAGATAGGGATCTTTCAAGACATTGTAATTTCCATGAGAAGTCCAAGCAGGTTGTCTGTTCCCCTTGAGGACTATGCTCCCCAGTGCAATCCTTTGGCCCACAAGAATAAACTTCTTTCTTCTCACCCAGCACAGAGCCAAGGTCACCAGATCTACTATCTTCCTTTAGAAACTAAATGGCAAAGGTGTGCTCTTCTTCCCCTGAACATTTCAGATTTTCTCCCTAGAATGTCCTAGATAGAGGAGAGAGAGGTGGTCATTGGTTAGTAGGTCAGAAAATCATAACTGAATCAAATTATTCTGACCTTGAATTGATAATTAAGTTCTTGGACACTTCACAGAATGAGAAATTCCACTTTGTCCAGTGAGGGAGCCTAAAGTCAATGGCAAAGGTTAGTCCCCTGCTGTTTGCACAGATTACATGACATGTACATTTTGTCAGTCAAACCCTGTTCTCTGAGAGTCAAAAACTAATCCATGCCTCAGACTCAAGATCACAGATATCTGGAACAGCCTTCCTTCCATGTTTCTTCTCAAATATTCTGGCCTTTCAACCATGAATTTCCAGCTTCTTCTGCTGGGCTCTGAGTATGAGGAGAAGACCTTAACTGTGTTTCTACTCCTACAAAAATACTCAGTCATCATCAGTCATAACCCACTGTGAAGACACAATACAAATAAAACCTGCCTCTGTGTTTATGCAAGAAAGAATGCTTCCTTTTCAGTAATATGTTAAAAAGAGAGAGAGGGAGAGAGAGATGGCAATTTCCAATTAACAGCCTCTGTATTCCTCTGTGCTCAGTGTTTAAAATAAGTTGATTGAGATTATAAACTGTGCACACAGTGATAATACTGCCGATGCTGACCTTGCAAAGCACAACTCTGTGCTTTATGAACCAATCATCCCTGCCTGGAGGAAGAGGCAAAATAAAACTGTGGAGAAACCATCAAGAGAACAGGTGAATGACAAGTGCCTGCAAATATACAAGTACCAAACTAAGCAGAATTTATGTCTCCACCCACAGTATGGCAACGGAGAAGCCCTGCTCATCTGTAAGGTTACTGTTGTGTGCTGGCAGTACATAGGTGTATAACATCCCAGAAAATGAAGTGCAAAATGGTGCCTCTATGTGGATGCTTGGCATGCTGCAGGGTCTGGCATCACGATTTGGGTCAGGCCATGCTGAGGGCTCAGGATCAGTTTCTGTGATGAGTCTTTGACCCATGGCAGCAGCTTGCCCAATCTTTCTCCTCACTCACAGGTATATAAGATGAATAGACTCTTCATCCCAGGGATCATCACCAGCTATGCTGGCTCACCTGCTTCTGTAAGCCAAAACCATGAAGATCAGCAAAGGCCAGACACAGAAATAGCCACTCTGACTAGAAGAGGTTACAAATTAGCACCCGGTAACTCATGTGATAGCTGCAAGAGATGAAGGGAAGAAGGAGAGGTTCTAACATGGAGAACGGATATCTCCAGTTGATCTGGTCCAGCCAAAAGGGCAGATGTGATCTTGCCTTTGAGTTGACCACTGAGCAGCCAAAGGATCCCATGAGCCCTTTGCTCAGCCACTGCCACAGTGCTACACACACATGTAATGCTTCTGCTGGAGATGCCACTTTATCATTCCTAATGGCTAGTGCAAGAAACATTTCTGCATGTTTATGCTTGCAAATTTTCCTATTCTACTGGGTGTTCAGACAGGCTCACAAAAGCAGCTGTAAATGAACTAGCAGGCAAATTACTCTGCACACTGGAAGATTAGAAAGAAAATGAAAAGAGAAAGATACACATTAATGCTGTATTTGCTGTAAACAAAGAATTGTGTTTTTCTTTTCATATCTTCAATGACTCTAAGGGGCAAGGCAAAAAAAAAAAATAAAAAGAGGAGGCAAGAAAACAATTCTCTTGGGAAAAGGAACATGCCTCTCCTCTGGACCATCCTACGTCTCAAAATCAGCATAAAATGTCACCTCCTCCAATCGATTTCAAGCAAGCTCCTTGAAATGCAAAAGTGCAGACCACAGAAAAGGGGTCACATGTATGACATCACAATAACATGAGATTTATTTGCACCAGTTGAGGAACTATTGGTATTCATAAAACATTCACATACCAGCCCCTTTATGTTCGGGAAATTTAGAGACAAGCAAAATTCAAAAAGACTCACAGGAACAAGAACATCCAAAACTGAAGAATTCCTTCACTATAAATAACGATTATGATAGTATAAAGCTGTTCAATTTTATGTGTTCTAATTGAGAAATTTCATAAACCTTTTGAAATATTAATAAGTGTTTAATTTTCCAATATACATGTGAAATAGTTAAATACTGGTTACTCTTCAGGCAGAGGAAACAGGTGTAATTGATTCACTGAGTCCTGCTAAGACCGAAAGCTTCTCAGACCATAATTTATTTACAAGGTAACCTTTTGGTTGTTTCCTTTTGTCAGCCCCCTTAAACTATGAAGACAAGAAGAAATACTAGGAAACAGTAGAACACATGCTTATTCCTTCATTCTTTCCTAAAAAAACCCCAAAACAAAACAGCAGAAATTCCATCAGATTTCATTAAAAATCAATTCTTTTAATGGTCCAGTGTTCATTTCTGCAGAAAAGTGATAAACTAAATATCCTTCCTATCTGCCCAAAGGGAGTATTTAGATTATCTAAGCTGTTAGATTAGCAAGGGTTCTATCAGGCAGCCAAACAAGTGGTTTGTATTCATAGTGCTTCATACATATTATCTTGCAGGGTGGTGGTAAGGCTCTAAACTTTTATGTAGTCATCGTTCCACGAGCATAAATGTTGCTGTACAGTCACAGCATTTCACAGCACTGCACTTTTCACCTGCAGAGCATCAAATACATCAGAAGCTGTGCAAGTACTCCTTTCATTTCACAGATGGGAAAACAGAGCAGCCAGAGACACACAGCAGCTGAGAAGAGAACACAGCCCTGATAACTTCCCATAATGACACAAGTCTGGACTTGCCCCATTTAATTTTCAGATTTAACTAAGAAAGCTAGGTGAAAACTGTCAGTGAGGGAAGGGGAAGGAGATGGGGAGAGAAAGATACCTCCAGAATGCAGCTGAGGCTGGCTCCTCTAAGATGAGCTTTATCTCACTCATGGTATGTGTAAAATGGGATGTGTTGAATGCCAGCCAATTTCTTGCTTTGGACCGTACTGTTGCGTAGACGAGTGATTCATATTTTCAGCACATTGAGAAAACATGTGGTCATGTCAGTGTATTTTAATCTAGCAACACTGGACAGCTTTCCCACAGACAGCTAAAATCTACCTCCTTAGTTTTAACTAATCCTCATCACAGGTCCTGGGCTAAGGAGCCAGTCTTTCCTAAGTAGTCCTCTCCAGCACACACCTCCACCTCTTTGAGCCAGGCTGGCATTTGCTGTGGACAATGCACCATATCAAGAGCATTGACATCAGTTCTGTGAGATTTTCAAGCCACACAACACTTCAATTTGTTTAATTCAAATATTAATATACGGTTAATGTTAACATCCATCTACTGAGCTTTAGAGTCTGAAAAAGCACTGATGTTTCAACCACAGGTCCTCACAAACTGTGGAGTAAAGACATTCAACATCCAAGAGATATCTGTAAATTGAGGCATCCAATCATACACCCTTGCTACTCTGACAGGAATTCTTCTTGTTGATTTGTTACTAATGAACATTATTATAGTGCTGAAGGAGCTGGCAGTGGAAGGTCACTCTCTGACATCTTTAAACATTTGTGGCAGTTAAGGGAGGTGTCTAATTACTGGAAGAAAGGCAAACATTACAAATTTCTTCCAAAAAGAGAGGAAGGAAAACATTTTTAAGGACAAAACGAAACATCAGAGTTTATCTAAGCTGATCCAGAAAAAAACCCCAAAAGACACACAAACACTCAAACCTATCACAGGTTTCATTTTCATGGATTCTACATCCAATCTTCTGTTAGAGAAACCAGTCTGGTTAACCAGATGGAATCCCAGCCTCACTACCTGAGTTAGCACACTAATGCCTTTTGGACTAAGCTGGTGGAAGTGTTATATTCCATGCACTGAAAAGCCATGACAAAAATATTTCCTCCAAACGAGTTTGATAGAAGCTTTTTAGACTTCTTTGCACATTTCTTGGTGCACATCACAGACCCCTTACGCACAACCAGAGGTTACTGTCCACAGATGCTTCCAAAAAACGAAACCAGTGGTCGCCCATGATTGTGTCACTGTAGATTTCAAGTGTATTGATACCCTTAAGATTGTTGCAAAGCAAGTATCTGAAGGACTGAAAATAAGAGGTCTTTGTATGACCAAATACATCTTAGTTTTTAAACACAAGACTATGCCTTTTGAAGTTATGCAAGCAAAATCAGATTTTGCTAGAGACAGTAATAGTAATTATCATAAATTTTACAAACAAAAATCTCCTGTTGGACATTTTCATTGTTTTTGTTAATACTTTCAATTCAAGAATAATCAAACAGGTTGAGGACTGCAATAAGATGTTGACTAACGTTTTACATGCAGGAACAGAATAACTCAAGTCCTGTATGGGCCAGTATTGTTTGATTTACATAGTTAATATATAATGTTCTCAGTGAAAGCAATATTGAACTCATACTATGACAATTTATTGCCCTAGCCATTAGCTATTGGTAGCTAAAACCTCAAATATTGCAGTGATAACTGCGATGCAATTTGAGAGACAGACCAAAATATAGGAACTTATATATTGCTTTCCATTTGGGAAAGCAATCCAGCCACCTCAGAGAGCCTAATATGAAGCTCTGAGATCAGATGAAGACCAAGATGATCATCTGAGGAGAGCCTCTATCATCAAAGTTCTTGAACTTTTGACATAGTTCCCATTCAGGACTGTCTAGAAATGGGAAGTGAAAAGAACAGTTGTGATCATTTGAAAATGATGAAGAAATAATGAGCTTGATGCTAAAAAGAATTCCTTCTCTCAGGATAGGTGCATGGCAGTACATAGAAATCTGGTCTGAGCTTTCGAGACGGCTGCACTTAGGATGATGTTTTGACTTTCAGATCCTTGCTCTGTGACTTGTGGACGTTGCTTGTGGAATCTAAGGAAGTTAAAATTGATTTATAAGAAATATGTCAACAAATATAAAATGAAGTGAGCAGTAATCCAGTCGTGAGTATATATGCAGTCAGTGCGACATAGCTTTCTCCTTTTTCTCTTTATACAGACAATATATATGCAACTTATTTATAGATACACACTGGATATATAAAACCATAAAATATACACTGTAAGTACATGACATACATCTATATTCACTACTCAATAATAATTCAACAAATATGAAACTGGGAATCAAATAGTTAAAAACCTAGAAGTCAAATGTTTTAGAGCTCATGTTGAAGCAGATCTCTGGCTTTCCTCCACATATGGCAATGATGCTGACTGTGGGGTAGATGGAGAACATCAGGTGTTTTAGGGATTAAGAATCTCTCTGTAGCTAACAACTGAGAAGCTCCGAGAAAAGATTTACATTCCAGTCTTCCCCTGACCTTCAGCATCTGACATAAAGTTTTTGGAAAGTAACTCTCCACTTTTAGACCAATAGCTATTCTGAAATGGCAAGTATCATTCACATCACCTCTTCTTCCCCACTCTTCCCCCATTAAAGATTTAACATTTATTCTGTGTTCATGGGACCAGAAAGAAAATGGGTGATTCAGGGAACATTGTTAGAGTTGGTATCAAAAATGTTTTTTTCTTTTCTTTCTTGTGCAGCAATAGCATTTTCCAAAATTTGGAGTTAAATAACAGAGATGTCTGAATGCCCAGCTGCATATCAAGTATTTGAATGGGGCTGGCAGAATGTGAGACCTGTGGGATGACATGCCTTCCTGAACTGGCAACTGGAAGGCAAAGTAAGCCTGTTTTAACTCCCATTCCCTTCAGTTGTGCAGTTAATTTGAATACAGATGGGCATGTAAAACAATAATAGACATCAATTTTTAGGGAGCAAAATCCCGCTGGTGGTGACAGGCATTAGGTATTGGTCTTTAATGTTCCTCTCAGCTGACAGAGCATTGAATGAGCCCGTTTGGCTTTGTAACACAGCTTAGCATCCACAGATTTGATGGGTCAGTTTACTTGAATATTCTTAGTTTTAAAGGTACTTTATTTTCCTGTTCATCAGTGCATTTGCTGCACCACACAAGGCTCATGCATTTATTAGCTTATGGCTCAGTAAGTGATAACTCAGCGTAAGTGATAACTGAGGAGTAAGAGAGACTGGCTTAACAGGAGACATCTCTGAATCTAGGACGGAATTATGCTCAGAAACCTGCACATCCCTCATTTGCCACAGGGTGGAAACAATCTCAGGAACACATCTCCATAAAATTGCTGCAACAGTTCAAATGCAGTGGTTAGATGCCATATGCTGCACATGTGGCTGCAGATGCAGCTGATAGCTCGAAACAGCTCTGAACTGAGCACATGATATGGCTTTAAGTAACTGCCTGAATACTTCTTTACACCCAAGAAAACAGCATGGCTCCTCAGGTGCTTTTCTAATTTAGTATTTAAACAGTATACTAGTTTTATAAAACTCCATGTAAAACATGTTGTTTCTTAATAAACTAGATAACTATAAAGAGTTAGTGTACTAATAAAAGGAAGAAGAGCTCAGATCTGCAAATACATTTAAGTACTTAATGCCCCTAGGCATTTGTCTCCCATTAGAGTTTGAATGGGCGAATTAGGACATAAACTGCTCTTCTGAGCTCAGGCCAGAGGATTTCTTTCCTACATCACTAATTTGGGAAGATTTTCTAATGATCAAAGACAGTTATATCTCTAAAGAGAGACTTTTGATGGTAGAAAGAGGAGATGGCATAACACACATCACTTTTTTCCTCTACTGACTTGAATAACTGATTTTAAAAGAAGCACAGAATGCTCCTGTTCCTCCCAAATAAGGGACTAGTTAAGCTCATTTGACTTGAGGCAGTGGTGTGTCTTGCAGTGCAGCAGCCTCCTCCTCGTGAGCCAAGCAAGTGATCTTTACACTCTCCTTTTTCCCCACTTGCTAAAAAAATAGAAGATTTCTGTCCCCTTGAGATGCAAATCCAGCAATCTTTCAATCTCTTAATATTCATATTGGACTGAGAAAATGTTTAGCTTTCTGTCTGTCACACCTGGTGCACTCCTACTCCAACTCAGTCTTTTTATCCACAGCTGCCTGTGGGTTCTTCCTGCTTTTCCTTTTATATGACATAGGTGTAAAGGACTTTTATTTTGAGAATTATGTTCAGTTTGTGTTTTAAAGCAGATGGCATTTCCAGTGCAACATCAGGGGGCTTAGTATAGTCAGGAGCTTTCTCTGGGAAAGCAGCAGCTTAGTACCAAATGAGCTGATCTGAAGCCTGTATGAGAAAACCTGTGGCTTCAGAACTCCCCGGGTTTTGGGGTTGTCTGTTTCAGGGGCACTTAGAAGCATTTATCCCCAGGGCTAACACCAGCCCAAGCCTTGCAGCAACTGCAGTACAGGGAGCCCTTTGAGCCAGTGTGCTGCCACTGGCATTCTGAGGCTGCACAGACAAGGCTTGCTCCGAGCACGATTAGCCGAGTAAATAACTGGCAAGAGAGATGTTTGCTGGCAAACTTTTCTGCCACTTTGCCATTCCCCTCCAGACATGTCACAACTCTCACTCAGTAGATCTCCACATGCCCCTGCAGTGCAAGCGCACTCTGCACAGTTTCAGGCACTGTGGTTAATCATTGTCGTTTCAGCATCGGAATGCTGGGAAAGGCTGCCGGGCCCTTCTGCACAGACCCGTGAAGCTGTTTGCTTTCCCCTGACCCGTAAAGCAAAGAAGAAGAATGGTGACAAGTCATTAACAAGACATTCTGTGTTTCATTTTATGAGTGCCAGCTGTTCCCCAGCAACCACTCATACAAAACCAGCACTAAAACCTGACTGCTGTGGGATGTGAGTGCAGACCACACAAGGACTGAGCATCTTTCCAGTTAGGGATAGAGTGGATGGTGCCGTGGCACCGTGTGGGGCAGCAGCTGCCCAGGACTGGGAGTGCTGGCAACTGCAGGGAATCCCTGGGCTGGCAGGGAGGGACCCCAACAGCCTGAGGGGCACAGGGGCAGCCCCAGCCCAGGACATTGTGGGCATATCCCCTGAGGATGGGTGAGGCCAAGGCAAGGCTGAGACAAGGGCTGGTGGGTCTGGGTAGGGCAGGGCTGTGGAGAGCTGCCGCCCAGCCCTGCTGGGTGCTGCTGGGGCAGGGGCTGGTGTCCCTTGAAGACTGCCATGGGGTCCTGGGCCATAGGCAGGGTGGGAGCAGCCCTGGAGGACTGGACAAGGGTAGGCAGGGGTGGTGGTGCCCCCTCGGGCTTGGCAGATAGACAGAAACTGCGTGGAGGATTTTAATAACGAGGAAGACCCTGACTTTAAGCAACTCAGGTAGGTGAATATCTCAGTGCTGCCACAAAACTGTGACAAGTCCATGACATCTGGTAGAGGCTTGGCCAAAGTCTGTGTTTCCTTGGTAATGAAAATTAATGAAACCATCCTGAGTTCAGCCAAGAGGGGGCAACCAAATAACAGCTACAATGATAGTAATTGTGGAGTCAAAGCTGACTCCACTCATTTATTTGGGGACTCTCCCCTGAAATCCAAAGCTAATATCAAACTAAACCCCTACAAACCCTTTCTGCTAATGCTTGGAAAAACGCCTGACCTGGAAGATTGAGTATCAGACAAACAATACTCAATGCGTTGCTTGAAGAGGTTCCTAAAATAACTGGTAAGACATATCAAGGGCTGGAAAGCAATTTAGATCATAATTTTCTAAGTTTGTACCTCCAGATTGGGAAGGAGCTTTAGTGTTTGCTACTGATTCCTATGAATCTAGCTTGTTTCAAGCCAGAAACACAGCTTGGGAGTCTCCACAGACATTCTCATTACATGCCCAAAGATCAGTTCCTGCTTCATTCCATCAGAAATTGAATTTGTATGAAGGAAAAGCCAAACAAAAAGGAAGAACAAAAGCCCTCATGGTGGAGAGCAGAGGACCTTCTGCAACATATGCTATCTGAAATGACACAAAATGGCTGCAGCCTCCAGCAAACACTTGGAAATTTAAAGGTGCGATACATAGAAAATTAAGCCAGAATTGCTTCCAACAATAGCAGCATAAGCTATAGCTAGTTATCACCTGAACCATCTGCTCCCCCAAGTAGCAGCTCTTAACACAGGCAGGAGATCGAAAGATCTTCTCACTTCAGGCACACACTCAGTTCACATCAGAAAAATGGCAACAGAGATCAAGTGTTTTCCTCTGCACTTCGATATGCAGGAGATGCAACAGCAGGATTAGCCACAGAAAATGCAAAGATAGAAATTGTATCAGTCATGAGAGTCTCTGCAGCACAAGCCCAGTCCTGTTTCACACAAATGCTGACAAAACTGATAAGCACATTTTCTCCTTACAGTCAGAATTTATAACCTGAAGTGGCTGTTATAATGGAAAAGTAAATGATCCCCTGATACTCAAATCAATCTTGTGAGAAATAACCTGAATAATGAGTTACAATTGCAAGAGATGAAATTAAGACAAGAACAGTTAAATAAGGATCTAAAGGAACAGATAACATTTAGTATGGTATTGGAAACCTAAATTAGACTTTAAAATGTATGCAGAGACAGAGGAAGAAGGGGAGAAAATAAGGAACTGGAGCAGAGGCCTCAGATAAAGATAAGCCTTTGATGAGAAGTAATCAGAAGCAATGTCAGATTCACATTATTTGAGGAAAAATCCCCACTTCAAATAGAATTTTTTATGCAACTAGCTTTTAGAGCTTGGCACTATAGGAGGATTTCCATTTACAGTATGAACTAATCCAAAATGCTTACAGCTCAAATCAGTTTGTTGCAGATGTGATTAGAAATTGTCTCTAAGACCATGCTGCAGCACAAGACGTGGAACAGAGCTAATAACATCTCCTTCAGTTTAGTGCCTCACTCTGATGGATGGTTTCCACCTGACAGCAGTACAACAAAAGGAAAGTATTATCCCTCTTTTAAAGGAAGAGACTGGTTGACAGTCCAAAATCACCTAGAACACTAATGACTAAATGAAGCATTTATTGTAGAGGAAAGGGATATAGGATCCTGCCATAGGTTCTTGACTACACAATCAGATTTGAAAAACAAAGAACCAGGAATAAGACATCTAAGTATTTGCCAGCATTGGATTAGGTACTACGACCCTTGTTTTCCATCCAGGTTTGGTGAAACAGAGTTTTCCTTGAAGTCTTACTAAAAGCTGGAACATATGAGGATGGAATTTCTCTCATCTGACTGCATATGTCTACAGTGTGACCCTTTCACTGATTGCTCTTGTACTCCAGCTTTATAACAAGTGGGGAAAAATAGTCACTCCTAGGATGTGATTTAACTTGTGCCAAAGGAAATATTTAACTCAGGTGAGAAAACTGATGTTCTCTCATTGCCCACAGAAGGAGCCTGGTAGGATTAGTTCAGATGTTAGCTCAGACATTTATTCTGAAGATGTCCATGAGATGAGTGCCTCGGGAACTGGAAAATGATAATTAAACTCTTAACAAAATGCTCTGGTCTGTATATGTATTATGATAACATCATCCTATCCTCTTCCCAAATTCTCCACATGTCTGTTCAGGTCATTTTTATTGCATCCAATAAGAATACAACTGAATTAAGTGCTGGGGAAATGCAACAAGAAAAAACCCATGATCATGCACACTTCGTAGGATAGGGAGGAAATGAGAAGGAGAATTTTTGTAATCATTGATGGTAATACACAGTGCTTGATGACTATTGTCATCCAGATACTTCTGCTTGGCACTTTAAATCTATGATGGCAGAAACACTAGCAAGAAACTTACATAAAAGTTATTTTGCATTGCCAGGGAATTAAGGATGGCATAATAGATTTTCTGACTGTTTGCCTATTTATGTATTCATCCACTGTCTAGTTATTGATCTGTTTCTCTAGTATTTTCTGACTGATACATTTCCCTATGAAGACAATTTTTAAGGAATGTCTCAGGTTATCAGTCACCTTGAGTCTGAGTACTTGTGCTAACTCCTGTGATTCTGTCTTGCAGACCACATAATAAGTGAACCACGAGGAGACAAGGTCTTTATTGAGAGGTTAAACAATGGGAATGAGCTAAGGGGAAGCTTCAACAGATTTTTTTCTATCATGAGGCCAGTTAAATCTAAATTTTCCAAATAGGTCATCGCAACCAAAAAGGTGGGGAAATTCTTCTTTACAACATAATGGAAAACAACAGAGGAAAACCACGACAAAGGCCCTCTGCTGTCCAGTTTGCAGCTGCACAGCTCCCCTTCAGTAAACACTGCCTTAGAAGACCTACAATATTGCCTTCGGTATTTAGTGCTGGGTTTGGCTTTGACATCAGCTGGGATTAGATCAGCTCCTTCTAACACAGCCTTGATTATCATGCAGAACCTGAAAGATGTTGGAATAATCAAGCTTTCATATAATCAAGGGCATAGTAAAAGTATTAAATGCATACCTAGAGATACAACTGCGTAACAGCTAATAGGCAGTAACAGATCACTGGCTTTGGAAAATCACAAAGAGAAACAAATCTTTTATTTCATGTTATTATTATTATTTCAGTGATTCTGTAATCTAACCAAAGCCCTATTAAAAATAATTAAAGAAGTATTTATCTTTACTGTATTATGCTATTTAACTATGGTCATGGCATCTGGAGAGAATCTCCTAGCTGAGGATCATTATTAAAAAGAAAATACATTGTAAATAATAATCCTTAGCAACCATCTTTTCAGAAATGTTGATTATCTAAGTACACTTTGAGGAAAACCTAGTCTGTTGCAAAAAGAAAACTGAAGTCAGTCTATTCCCAATATCAAGCATTAATTCACTTAAGCCTGAAGATTTAAGACACTACCTAAAAATAAAGAAGTAATCTAATTGCTGCTCACTTTTAAATGAGTAGCCAAGAGTCTTTGTAGCACTGGATGAAAAGACGGGAGTTATTGGACACCAGTGAGGTTCAAAACATGCCTTAGATCTCACATTAAAAAAATAAGGCTTGTTAGGTACCATATGCTTATAGCCAAAATCATATCAAAGTTGGCTAACAATCCGTACCTGATGATGGTGGTGCTTGACTCAGAAATGCGCCAACAGATGAAAGCATCACTTTGGTATGGTGGCTAAATTGCATTTCATGACAGGTGAAAGATTTGGGAAGGAAAAAAGAAATCTCTGTAATGTAAATCATATTATACATACAGTTGGTAAACATGAAAGGGATGAAATGTACCTGCTCTGCAAATAAATGCTCTGCATCAGAAGAGAGAAAACATCAATGCATATGAATCAAGGCCAATCTATATGATTTAGGCATAGCGGCATCAAGTTTCTGGGTTTTTTCACAGATCTCATTTTAAATAATTGTTTGCATTTCCTACAGTTTTTAGCACTGGGGAGCCTAGAGCAGGAAATAGTGTCACACTTGCAGGACAGGATTGAGCTCCATGAGCTCAGAACCCTGTCCCTGATCTCACTGAATATTTTTTCTGTGACCTTGTGTATTTTTCAATCTCTTCCTTTCTTTAATTCCTAACTAGACATCCTGGTAATAGCTAAGAATTACACATTGGGAAAACATCCAGTCTTTTCTCTGAAGATTTGATATCTCAGTAAAGCAGGGAGGACAAAGGCAACACATGTGAAGGTGCCAGACTAAAGTCACCCAGGAGGTAGAAGTGGGGAGATTTTGAATCTCAGAGCAGATTTAATTTCTAAACACAACTGTCTCTAAGTGCAATGATAACTTGAATTCTTTTTTTTTTTTTTTTTTTTTTT
>WEIT01021153.1:4665-24821 GCA_013389985.1 Dryoscopus gambensis
TAGTACTCACTTCACATGGAAGGGAATGGTTTCTTTGTTTTCTGTTTCCTTCAATCTCACTTAAGCTATAAATAAGGTTTATTAGTAGCTCTCCATGGCTTTTCCTAAAGAACAGTTTATGCAAAGAGCAATGCTTCTCTCATTAGTTTGGAACCAAACAGACATTTTATTACTTCGAAATGTTTTTCTAGGCCAGGTCATCCAATGAAGCCAAGAAAAGTCATTAAATCATAATATAACCCTGGCTCCAACAACAATCAGCATTCTGCTGAAATTTCCAGGTTTCAGTGGATGCAGAAATCTTATTTGGGCAAATACAAACCACGGATTATTTCCAATTATATAGCATGAGATTATGACACAGATAAATAGTGATGAATCCACCCACGACTCAGCATGTTGCGCTCATCCTTGTGCCACAGTTATTACTGATTCTAACCTGTAACCACATGTTATGAAACGCCATTAAGCAATAACAGCTGCATTTGTTGCTGAAAACTCCTGACTAATCTTGATCTTTTCAAGTAATATTTATATATATTACTCATGTCTTCAATACTACTGGTCACAGAAATCCACTGTGCATCCCTTCCCCCTCCCCCCCCCCAGAATTAAGGCCCTGGTTGAGTTGTTCACAGCTAGTTAGCTAGTGCTAATGAAGACACCCTTCCAAAGGGGGGAGAGGGGTAAGTATGGCAGAGGACCAGAAGAGTTGCTATAAATTACCAAGGTGGGACACCAAACCTCATCTCAAAATGCACTGCACACCCATTTATTGGCAATCGAATCACATCACCAAACACTGCTAACCAATGCACATAAACATACGAGAAATTCATACATTCCAGCTTCTTACTAAAATCAGAGTGCAACTAACTTAATGAAGTTCACAGCATTGTAGTGGTCTAACAGCTAAATTGGATACCATCAATCACATGAACGTAGTATCAATTATAATTAGTGCCACAAAAATAAAGTGGGAAGTTGGAAGACATACATATTTGTAAATACAGCATCTGTAATATGATTAAGCTACATATTCTCTTTGATTTACATATTTGCAACAACAAACTTCAAGAAGATACCTAATAAAAATACCATGAAAAATGACAAATTGCATTATATGCAAGAAGTATCAACAAGGCTTGGAATTTTTCAAATAACATAACATAACATTAAAAAAGAACTAGAGAAACCCACTTAGCTTCTCATCTATTTCAGTCTACAAAATCATGGCGAAAATTTACTCTCATTATTTTTTAGATATTTCGTGTAACACAAGAACTTGGGGAACCAAGGAAACTGTTAGCAAACAACAAGAGGTGTTTTCCCTAAATGCAAAGCATTATTTAGACTTGAAAAGTATTCCCAAAGGATGCTGAGGAGATGAAAAGTAAAAATGTCCAAAAAGGCATTTGAAAAATTTATCACAAATAAATGCATCATATACCACAAAAGACAATGTCTGAAATCCTCAACTGATCAGGACATCAAAAATCCAACAATGAGTCAGTGTTGGAAAGTGACTCAAGGGTAAGAATCACTGTATATGCTCTGCTGTTTCTACTTCTTTCTTTAGTATCTGCTACCATTATTATAATACTTTGATTCAACATGGTTTTATGAGCTTTACACCAACTCAATATAGCTTTTCTTGCTTTTCCTAAACTGAGAATGACTTCCTAAACCTTCTTATTTGCATTTATACAGACAGCATGCTTTCTTCTGAATGCTTACACAATGCTATGATTAAGTAAGTGGGATGTTTAAATTTCATTCATTAAAGACAGCTGAGTCTGTATACAGACATAATAAAAATTAAATTGATGTAATTGACCTTAAAACAATTTTCTTGCCATATAAATTTGGATTTGACAAGTAATCTTATCTCATTGCATGTATTCATATTCAGACTCTTGTATATTCTCTTCTACTGACCCAACTCAGCATCTTTTCTTCATTACATATTACTTTTTTAATCTTCGCTGCTCCAAATATTACTATTTGTATATCATTCTGAATATGCTGAATTCTCAACAGACAAGAAAAAAGCAAGAAGAAGCTGTATAATACAATTCAAAGGAATTTTTACAGGAACTACTGGAAGACCACTGAGGTAACGTAAGGATAAGAAAACTCCTAAGTCTTGAAGGAACTCAGGTGCCAATGGTTCACATGCTGACAAAGCAGGAGACAAATCAAGAAAGATTAAGATAGTCAAAAGGTCTTAAAAAATAAATAAGATTAAGTTCCTTTGAGAATTTTCACCATTGTCAAGAAGCCAAGAAGTCATTGCTGATTTTGGAAAAGAGTTACCAAAAGCAGATTCTGCAGTATATTGGAAAGTAATGAAATAGAGGTAGTTGGGATAAAAAACTCTTTTATGCAGTAGGCACTGGGAAAGAGTGAGCATATATAGTCTTAAAAGTTGAAAGCAACCAACACAAACCCTAAAACAACCCAGGGAATAAAGAATGTCTGAATGGGAACTGCAATTACCCATTACTGCAATGACATTCCTGTTCTGTTCAGAAAAGTAGGTGGGTTTTTCTGAGTGGGGAATGAGGGAGAGAACAAGAAATCACTGTTCACTCTGCCACCACATAGGTCTTGCCTTAAATTGGGATTTTCACACAAACACTAGGATAATTTGGCTTCTAAAACTATACACATGCTCATATATATATATATATACATGTACACATCTTGAAATTACTTGGATGACATTTCTACAGTTGAGTTTGGGGCCACTACTGCAACTTTTCTTTCGGACAGCTTCTTAGGAACAAGCTTAACATCTTAAAAGGCAACAGAATTGTCATCAAATTCAGAGTAAATTTGAAAGCCCTTTCTTCTTTCAGTGGGAATAACTTAACCAGTAACATTCTATATGCCTTCAGCCCAGTGGGTTTAGACTTACAGTCTGCAAAATAAAATCACAGAGAGTTTGATTAAAGCCTACTGCCTAATTTTTAATCTATTTTTTTACTATCAGCAATACATAAGAAAATACAGTTCCCAAAGCTTGATGGCTCCAATTCCGGTTTCTTTTACCAATTCAAAATGCAGACACAGTGTTTGCTAATCAAGAGAACAGTGGTCTATACCTGAGCAGCAACAAAGCATCCATTGTAAAGTACCCTGCTTCCTGCAACATGATATTTGCATTAAGGCACCTTCTGCCACTCTGAACTATTATCAGGCATTACACTAATAGCACTTTGTATGGCTGATCTTGAATTAAATTAGTAATGTAGAAATATCACTTAGAATCTGAAAGGGGTGGGGAAACGGCTTTCCTGTTCTTTGGACACATACTTTCAAAATATCTTTCTGGAAATAATGAGAGGATGACACAGAGAGAGCACCCCAACTCTCTTCTTAGGGACCATATTCAATGCCTGGGGCAGGAGTAAAACATTAAATGCTTTCTAACATCCCTGTGCCTATAGACATCAGCAAGTCAGTCCTGGCAAATACTAGGGTAACATGCTATGCTTCCCCTGCTCTCTGTCTGCCCCTCCATTCCCCTGTCCTTGTGCAGGTGGGTCTGTATCAGTGTGCCAGGTGAATGCACCACTATCAGTGTTGGGAGTAGACTGCTGGGGTCATTGATGCTCCCACAGTTACCAGAACTTTTCTGCAAATATCACAGTGCTAGCAGTTGGACAGCTTTCTACAGTATTCATAATTTCTTGGTTTCTGGATACTAAGTAAATTATAATAGTACTGTCACTGTCTAAGGTGTAGTTAGTTGGTGCTTTATAGCGAGTTGCCACTATTATTTTTCATGATGAGTCAGGTCAGGCAAAAATATAAATTACAATGACAGTGGAGGATTTAAAAGCAAGGCGGTTAATAAATGGTTATTATATTTGCCTGAGTACAATACAGAATTTATAATCAGAACAATTAGCTCTGTCTTCTCCACTAAAATGTTGCTTCCCTCTTTTTCCTGGCCTTCTCCAATTTCACTGTTCCCAAGCTCACAAATATTGATGTAATGTGTGGTTTTGGCTCCCACAGTAAAAACTCTTAGGAGGAAAAAGAAAAGGGTTAGTCCCACACAGCATCTCCTGCACCAGTACAACACCAGAACAAGTGACCTTAGCTAAAAGACAGGACAAAAATGGTTACATCGTTGAGAAAGGTAAAAGGACTTCATTCTGCAGTAGAATCCAGCCTGGGTAGTTTAGGTGGCTTATCTTACATCACATCAAGCAAAAATGAAGGAGCAGCTCCCAGAATACAATCGGGCACAATGGACAAGAAAGCAGTTGGGAATAGTCAGCATGAATTCATTCACCAAGGGGAAGTCATGTTTCACCAGCCTGTGATGAAATGACTGGCCTGGTAGATGAGGAGACAAAAGGTGGATATCGTTCACCTTGCCTTCAGTAAGGCTTTCAGCACTATCCCTTTAGATCCTCCTAGAGAAGCCGATGAAGTATAGGCTGGATGAGCCGACTGTGATGTGCATTGAAAACTGGTTGCATGGCCAGGCCCAAAGTGTGGTAATGAGTGGTAGAGAGCATAGCTGGAGGCCAGTAACTAGCAGTGTACCTCATGAGACAATACTGTGTCCAGGCCCGTCTAACATCTTAATTAATGATCTGGATGATGTGGCAGAATATATCCTCTGCAGGTTTACTGATAACAGAAAACTGGGAAGGAGTGGCTGATACACCCAAGGGTCAAACAGCCATCCAGAGGGACTTGGGGGGACTTCAAAAAGCTAGAGAAATGAGCTGGCAGTAACTCATTAACTTCAACACAGAGAAGTCCCAAGTCCTGCACCTGGAAAGGAATAAGCCCAGGCATCAGTGTACCCTGGGGGCCACCCAACTGGAAAGCAGCTTGGCAAAAAAGGACCTGGGCTGCTGTTGCACAATAGATGGAGCATAAGCCTGCTCCACGCCCTTGCAGCAAAGTAGGCCAGTGGTATCCTGGGCTGCAGGTCCAGGGAGTGAACCTGCCCCTCTAGTCAGCCCTGGTGAGGCCTCATCTGGAATGCTGTGTCCAGTTCTGGGTTCCTCAGTACAAGAGAGACACGGACATACTGTAGACATTCCAGTGGAGGGACTGGAGTATGTGATATGTGAGGAGAGCCTGAGGGACCTACTACTGTTTGGGATGGAGAGAGTTCAGGGGGATCTTATATATGTAAATCCCTGAAGGGAAGGTGCAGAGAGGACAGAGCCAGGTTCTTTCCAGTGGTGCCCAGTGAAAAGTTAGGAGGTAATGGGCACAAACTGAAACACAGGAGGCTCTCTGTGAATATCTGGAAACAGTGTTTTATAGTGAGGGTCACTGAGCACTGGCACAGGTTGCTCACAGCAGTTGTGAAGTCTCTGTCCTTGGAGATACTGAAACGCCACCTAGACATGGTCCTGGGCAGCCTGGACTAGGTGGCCCTGCTTCAGCAAAGGGGGTGGACCAGATGACCTTCAGAGGTCCCTTCCAACCTCCAAATAACTCCATGATTCTGTGAAAACAGAATCCAGGTAAATCAAGTCATCCAGTTACATGTCCAGCCTTGAACTGCAAAAGTGTCCAGCAGAGGTTGCTTTGTCAGAAATCCAGTTCCCCAAATCAACCTCATGTATTCAACATCAACCAACTGCTAACAGAAGAACATTATTCCTGCAGAAGTATAACTTTATATAAAGAGACAGTTACAAGAAGCAGGGTAGGAAAGTTCCATGAATTTGGACCAAAGAATTGGAAATTTATTTTAAATCAGCATTTAAATATAACAAAACCAATAAACCATTCTTGTAAATGTAAACTGGAAACTGCTATATATAGTTCAAGGCCTGCATGTTTCTTTAAAGTTCTGACATAAAGATTTGTTAAGCACGTTACTTCGCCTAGCTCTGGTTTCACCAGCTCACAACATGTCTGTCAGATGGGATGGCTTCTGTGCTTTAAGGAAAACATGTAGTTATATATTTAGTCGCATTAGGTGCAAAGTTACACAAAATAAACCAGCAAAGGACTATTTTTTTTTTTTGTCTGTAATAACAGATTCCTGTTTAAACATTGTTCAGCTGCCTGAAGCCAGGGCTCCTTGTTCACTAGAAACAGGAAATTTTTTGCAAGGTTTACACCAGTTACTTTATTTATAAAATTATTTGGTAAATAGGAATTGCAGTGAGGGATACATTCTGAAGTTTATCCAGGTATTTTAACTACTTTTAAAGCATGAAGAGAAAGAAACATCAGAGAATAGGTTAAGTGTAAAAGTGTAGGAAGGATGAAATCTGGCAATACTCAGCACTTATTCTCCATACATCTCAAATGCTTCACCAGTGAAAAAGAGAAATTTTCTGCAATCTATTTTAGAAAAATTTCTGCTAAGCATGAAATGTGTGGTAAACAAGCTTCAGGCAAATATAACTAGAATCAAAATGTACAATATAGCCCAGAATGGTCACATTTTTAAGTATCCCTTTTTTTCCCTCTTCTGAAAAGTGTTCAGCTTCCTTGTAACAGATCAATCTCATGCAACTTATCTGTGGATTTTAGCATCATAGATGAAATGCTTTATTGCTTTTTCATAATGAAACTTAGCGCTTCAACATCTCCAGACACTCTAGGGAAAGGGACTCAGTGCATCAAGTCAGAGATAAGGAGCTTAAAATTTGGAAGTCACACCCAAGGAGCTCTCAGCTTCATTACATTTTTTTGCCACTGGCAGAGGATGGGGGGTAGGGGGAAATGAGCAAGTGCTAAATGGATGAAAAAACCCTAAATGCATCACAAGTGCACACTAATTGCTTTTGTCTAATTTTTCTTTTCCTCAGCATATTAATTTGCTATTTCAGTTTTTTTGTCTTACTTCTAAGCTGCCTGAATATAGGAAAAAGAAAAAAAAGGCAACCAAAAAAAAAAAACCAACCTTGAGTGGAAAATGGAACAAAATGGAATCCAAAGCACTTCCCCTCTCTTTCTGTGGTTTGGGTATTGCCCAGGCTGGGAGCATCAAAAAGCCTCCATCACTTAGAGGCTAATCACCATCTGTATGAAACAGCAGATAGTTCACAACCAGGGAAAAACTAAATCCATTCCAAGAGTTAGCTACTCATGCAAAGCTGAGTCATGCTGGTGAAGCCAGCACAGGAACTTGAGCCATTTCCAGCCATGTTCTACCTCCCAGAGACAGCAAGAGGCCCCAGGACCTTTGCAGATGTCACTGAAGGACCTGTCAGGCCTGCTCTACACTGCCAACAGGGCACAGGGAATGTCTGGCTATGCCATTCCCCCATCTTGAAACAGTGCCATGCACTGAGTCTTCTGATAATATCAAGGGCAAAATAAAAATACAATGCCTCTGAGACTGGGATTCAGCTCATAGAGGAAAGCACTTAAAGTAGCCTTCTGCAAATGTGTTTGAACTCCCAGCATCTTCAGTATATACTGTTAAAAACATCAACATACAACTGGCATGCACAGGAAATTTCAAAACATACCCAAACCCAGGAGATTATTGCAGATCTAAAGGATAAAAAACAGAAACATGTTTCCAAACACAAACCCATTCCTTTCATGTCCCTGTGGTTTATTAAAGGGAGAAGTCAAGCAAGAGTGTCTCCCTTCAAGGGAACATCAACACAGACTATATATAGACATTTACGCAAAATAGATTTTTGCAAAGGAAAAAGTTGTGGATAGCTGTGCTCCAGAGTATTCCTACAGAGAAAACCAGAAAGATTAATCTGTCCAGGCTACAAACAAGGCAATGTTTGCTTAGCAGTAGTTGAAAACAGGGGAATCCACCTCAAGTTTGGAACTTTGAAGGTAGTTGCTGACCCCATGATCCTAGGAGACTGCCAGCACAGGAGTAGCAAGATGATTTCACTAAACTGAAGTAGTAAGAAAGACAGTGAAAGAAAAGCAGCAGAAAGACCAGAAAATGCTTGTGTAACTTTTAGGTGAGCAGCCCTTAGGAAAAAAACCCAAACCAGACTGAGGCAGAAGAGCATCTGAAAGAGGCTTGAGGCTATCAGTTAAGAAACCATCTCCTGATGTCCACTGAGACGTAACTGCAGTAAATTGGATTTTGTAAACATGCAAGACAGCAGCAGAGAAATACCTCCACTAGCATCCATAAGCTTTCTGCATTTAAATAAAGCTCAAGATCCTGAACATAGGACAGATCAAGAGTCAGTAGTAAAACTGATGTTAGATTATTTAAATAAGGATAAACCCCCCCAGGTTTTAAGATAATTATTCCCAGCTTTAGGGATATCTCCCTTTGTCTCTAATATTTGAAAAGACAGAGTACTGGAGTGCCCAAACCCAAAGATCAAAGATTTAAAACTCTTTTGGGAAAAGGCTCTTCTCATTTCTTCCTGATGTGGCTTGGGAGAGGTTAAGTAGTTCTCACTTTCCCTGAAGTTTTTGTAGTCGCTGATGAAAAGTCTCAACAACAACTCTGGAAAAGTCTGAGTGGCAAGAAAGGAAGCAAAATATGTCCAAGCCCAGAGAAATTAACACTCTCTCTGAAACATACTTCAAAACTCTGGCAATGCATTCTGTCTCCCAAGCCCAGAGTGAATATTGAAAGTCAGGTCCCTAAAATCAATTAGAAGCAGATAATCTCCATGATGAGCACAGAGCGGACTGAAGTGAAGCAGCAGGACTGAAATAAACTGCTAAAAGCAATATGCCTTTCGGGACTGGTTGTAATATTCAACTTGAAATCCTGACACATTATAAGAATTGGGCTTCCAGTACAACTGGGCCAGCTCCCATTAAAAACAGCAGCTGTACAAGAGGATTCAAAAGTCAAAAGAATTAGTTTATCCCTTAAGCTGGTTCCTCATAAATCATATGCCAATAAACTTTACATCCTCAACCAAGACACAGGATATGCTACATTCAGAACTATGGATAGGAAATAAGGTAATCAGAGGTCTGTAAGAAAACAATATAAACTAGAAGAAAACAATATATTTTAACCACATCTGAAGCACAATTACTCCAATAGAATATTTGCCTTCACTAACCTATAAAAAAGCCCTAACCATCTCAAAATAATATGTCCAAGGAAAATCAGCATATGTAAATATTTATTTTTTTCAAAATCTATCCAAATTTACAGAATATCAAGAAAACCACAGACAGCTGCATAAAGATTTTTTTGTTGTTGTTTAAAAATATATTAAGCTGAATCCCCTGCTTTTCAGTCCAAGTGAGCTTGTAAGTCTGACCAAAAAAGTGAAAATCAGAGGAAAAAAAACTTTAATTTTTTGTAACAAAAGTACATTCAGGGACTAACTTGAATGAAATGCCATTCATGTTTGTTTGGGTCTTTTTTTATATAATACTTTTTTAAAAATTAACTCATAAAGGGATTAATTAATTAAAGGGATTGATTTGATCAAAATTAAGTACTTCTGTTCAGAAAAGCTAAAACATCAGGCTGATCCATAATCATGTTTAATTCAATCATTGAACTGAAAAGACCAATTATTTTATTCACCATCATGCTATGAGATGAAAAGCTAACGAATGTAAAAAATAAGGAGGAATAAGAAGAATTTTTAATATGAAAAATTATTAATAGATAATAAAGAGCTTATTATTCTCCAACAAAATTTTGTGGTGTGATTCTTAAACTGGGAGAGAAGTGTAAAGTAGCAATACAGGAATATTTGCAGACAGCACAAAATTTTGATTACTTAGTTCCCCCCCTTGATCTCCAAGGCACTTCAAAGTGAGCCAAGCAATGTATTAAGTAGAGAGTACAGTGACTTGAAAAATTTCAGTACTAGTAAAAACAAAGAAATACATACCACAGAAGCACAGATGAAATATTTATGAATTACAGACAGCTCCAAATTAACAGAAGAAGGATCTTAGTATCAATATAGAGGATACAAAAATGTACAATATGCCACTGCAGAAAACAGACAAAACATAAGATCCATAAGGAATGTATATGAGCGTTAATACATAAAATAATCCCAAATGTCTGTGACTTGGGCTTCCCTGAGTGTCAAGCATGTCACTTCACTTACACTGTAATGCTGCAGAATAATGATCAGGACAACAGCAAGAATAGGTAAGAATATAGAAGAATGTTGACAAAGATTATTTACCTTGGAAAATAGTCAAATCAAGCGGAGGTAATGAAAAATATAAAAAAATAAACCCAGATATCTTATAAGTTTCTACTGCCTTTGCATCATACACTAGGTGAGAAAACTTTATTAAAGCCCAGCACTTTAAAAGTTCTCCAAGGAAGGTTTTTTTCACAGAATAAATAATCAGGACTGTATGGTCTGTATGGTCTAAAGCATTGCTAAAACCAATAAATCAGCAAAAATCTATTACGTTAGACATTTCTGCAAACATATCCAGAATCCTAGTAATCAGTGTTATTAGCTGGAACATAAACTCTCCTTTCCAGCCAGTTTCTAATTACTAAAAATTGCAGTAGGCTTTCCAGGTTAGCAGATCTGCCTACCGCAGCTTCCTCCCTCTCAAGATGACAACTTTCAGAAGATGCATATTCAACAAAAAGCACTTGATTCAGCACCTGATTCAGAAAGCTGAAAGCAAGTGCCTACATTTTAGGTGCCCTGTATGACAAAGCTCCTATTGTAGCTAAGGGATTAGTTAATAATCGGTGGAGTCTAAGCTGAACTGAGCAATTATATTTAGGGGCCTATAAACGCATCACTGAGTCCCACCCAGAAGTTAGGGGAAGCTGAATCCCCATCCTGAATATCATATAGTATATTAACTCCCATATTTCTGGAGGACACCTTCCAGAATGACAGTGAAATTATTTCCTCTGTTACTCTTAGATGCAATTAGATAAAGCCAGCTATACAAAGTAATGCCTCAAAGCCAGTATTTTACCATAAAATTACTATTTTCCACCGCATTTACCATCAAAAAACCCATAACTGAATTAAAAGTTTCAAACAAAACTTCGGATGGATTAAAACACAGGTGCTGTCACATCATGCCTGTGCATTTAACATGAGACTCCAGCACAGATTTATAGTAACCCAGGGCACTTTATACAACCATGTGGCTCGGCTACTGAGAGACAGCAGGCTTAACATCTACAGATTTTTTTTCTCAGCAATGTGCATCAGTTCTCCATCATCAAAAGCAAGGCTGAGGTATAAACTTAAGCCAAACATCCGCCTAAGATAATTTCCTTTGAAATCACAATTCATAATCACCTTTGCTCCCTTGAGCAACTTCATTATCTGAATATGCCTATTCAAGAATCCTTTTAGTGTTTAAAATTCCATTCCTTATACCTGTTAGAACAAAAGCACACCATCACTGCTCTAAAAGCCCATGCTTCCAAGCCACAGAGCACTCTTCAGCCTCATTTGGTCTCAAGTCTCGTTTTGAGAACAATAAAGAGGTTTTTCTAAATGCACTCGAGGCATCAACAAGCCATCTTCCATCTCTGTGAACCAAAATGCACAAGGAATTACAGCTCTCAGCAGAATTGGTCACTGCCCCATCTGCTTCTGTCCAATAAGGATGGGAAACTGATTCATCCTGGGAGCCTCCCCAAAGAGGTAACATGCTGAGCAACTACACTCCTCTGGCTGTGCTGAGACAACATAAAACACCCTCTGAGGCAGAAGCAAAATGCTGGTGAAAAACTTGTTCAGCAGAGTACCCAATATCATTACGAGGACTCAGCCTTCACCCACACCACTGAACTCGGCATGGGCTGAGCAAAACCCCCCAGGAGTTCCTGATGTGTCTGATGGAGAGGGAGGTGCAAATCTCTCATGGGCTGAATTGGCTGCTTGAGCCTCTTCCCTCTCTTCCCGCAGACTTAGGAAACTGATACCTAACAAGGCAGTAGGAAGAATCTGGCCTTGAGTGTCATATGTAAAGGCTCTGAAGTCAAGGGACACCTTTCCTTCTAGGTTACCTATTAACCTCTAGGTAAGGATGCTCAGAACTGCAAAACACCTATAATGTATTAAAAGGCAAGCTTGTGCACTAGAAACTAATTGCTAGGAGTGAGTTGATTGTTCATTGAAAGGTAATAGCATCAGCAATAAGAAAAAAATGAAACAAATAAGCTGATTTAAGTTTATCAGCTTTGCATTTTAATTAGCAGATATTATGTACCTCAACTTTCTCTTTAACCTCAACTTGTTTGCAGAAAGATAGGGAAAGTAATTCCTGTGAACAAACAGGGGTATTTGGTTACATAAAATATTCTGAAAGCTTGTGCATTACAAATAAACTCAACCTTAAAGCGGTGTGTTATGACTAATTTTAGGACTTGAGTTTTGTCCAAAAAAGAGCATGGAAAAATTTGCCACACACACCTCTGCCTTCAAACAGGCAAACTAGAAAGGGCAAAAGAAGGCAAAACATTAAATTCTACAAGTTGGGGGTGGGAAATTGAGGGGAGAGGGTGAGATTTAAGCAAAATGACAAAATTATTTTTAAATAAAAAATTAATATCTTTTTAATATAAATTTTTAAAGGTGTGTTTTCCTTGAAAAATTGGCATTTGGTGTATACTCCATCTGCATCAGTTTGTGTTAAAAACATTATCTTCTGGGACAAAGAAAAAAGAGGAATACATTAACAAGAGAAGGCTAAAGTTAAGGATTTAATTTTTGCCTTTTTTAACAAAGAATGCTAACAGATCACTTACAAAGATAGAAAAGACTCATAATTTTAAGAAAGGCAGAATTATCTTTTTAAGATGGAAGAAAATAAAAAGGCAAAAAGAAGTGTTTCTTTTGATTTATAAGGAGTATTGCTGGAGAGCTAACCACCCACTCCACCCCCAGTCCCCGAGTCCAACCCAGTGCAGGCGAGGTCAGAGATGTCTCACTTCACGGAGCTGTGTTGCTGGGAGACTGAGTTAGGCAAACACAAAGAAAGAAGCCAAAAGATTAAGCAAGATGACGACTATTACCATATTTCACAGTCAAATCAGATGACTCTTCAATCCAGGAGAGCTTTACATCCAAATAATTTTTCAAAATTAATTTGAAGACTCCTTAGAGAAAACACTGCTTGCCCTAAAGTACCCAGGACATGAAAATAAACAGTGTCTCCGAGCTGTTAAAGCTGTAGCCAGAGATTTCTTTTTTCACTACTGTCTTCCCCAGAAGTCTTGATACTAGAAGCAAAACATGGTTCTGATGAAGAATGAGATGCTGAATGGGCCTAAAGGATTATAAAGAATACTAAAACACCAAATATTTAACAAGTCAAAAAAAAAAAAAGGCCAAAAAAAAACAAACAGGAAAAAGCCCAAGTATCTCATCTTTCTGAATAAGCAGAACTTCTAAGCAACAGAAAGAACTTTTCCAAAAAACAGGCTGGTACCTTACACAGCCACCACTTCATCTGAGACCTTCTATCAAAGCAGTCTTTTTAATTGTGTTCTTAGTCAGTAAAGCAGCTTAGAGTGACACAACACACTAGACTGTCATGGCCAGCACGAGCCCATCTTTGAAGTGCTCTGACTGCTTCCACAGCTGCCTGGGAAGTGCCACAGCAATGAAGAACTATGAAACTCTCATGAGGCTTGCATTTGACTGCTTTGGAGAAGAAAAAACAAGACAGGTAATATGGACAAATAAGGATCACCTGTGGAATTATAAACATCAGGAAAATTAAAAATCAACATTGTAATAGAGAATAAAGGGACATGCAGGTTAAGAAAAATGATGCCATTACAGTCCACGGGACATCTCAAGACCTTCAGAAGGACAACTTCACCCGTGGTCTTCCTCATAACTAGGTCATGTTCAAAATTTTTTTTCCAGATGTTAAGAATCAGCAGAGGAACTGTGTCAGACATTGTCACTTAGTTCTAACAGGCAGTTGAAAAATAAATGGAAGACCATTTGTGTATTTAAAACACACCTGTGAACTTGCAGTAACGTGAATTTATTAACACTCTGTTTCTTACAGCAGTATCAGAGTCAAGGTGCTATTGCAGGGACAACTTTTCCACATGACTTGGAAATATATATGGGTATGATTGGCAATGAAAAAAAAAAAATACATTTCACTATGAGAGGAAACCAAAAATGCTATGATAAAAAAATTGAAACAAAAACACAATTACATTTGATTTAATTCAGCATGTCACCTCAGGGAGAAACTACAGCACAAACCCAAGCTGTACTAGTAAGTTCTAAGAAAGTACTAATAATGAATCTTTTTGTATTTTAAGGGCTTGTATCATCACCTTTTGAAACAATTGTCATCTGACATTCCTGCTCATTGAAATAAAATGTTCTATAGTTGATGTGGTGTTGCTTTCATACATTAAACCATTTTCAAAAAAAGACATTTTATTTCCAAACAGAGGAAAATAAGCAATTGAGAGGATTCTTGATTTTCTTAGTAACAGTCTATCCACATCTTTCAAAAACAGTATTAAAATTGTTCCATACCGTGAAGCTGTTGTTGACATTTTTTGTGCTTGATTCAGCTACGCTGGCATCTGATAGGTCAACTTCATCAAATATTAGAGACTGTGAAGGGAAAAGAACATAGAAGCATTAAGTCTGAGTCCACTTTCAGGTAGGCTTATAAAATGTGCTTTAATGTCATTGTGTCTATGAAAACAAAAATAAAAATAGAAAATAAAATTAGTGAAAAAAATAGAACACACTGATGAGGTGATAAAATTTCATAGCTGGCCCTTAAGCACAGTCCTACATGCCATCTAAGTGGTAAAGGAGAGCAAAAAAAAAGGTCTCCATAATTATATTGCTTTAAAATCTCTTTTAAAAGAAGGGAGTTTTTTGCACAGATGAAGCTTTAGAGTGTCTACTGTGTAGTATAAATGTGGTGTCAGACGAGAGATTTTCACATGGTAAAATGTAAATTAATTATTTAGTTTTAGGATGGAACTCTAAAGTCATATAGGAAGCTATGATATAGTACCCATATGAGAAGGTGTATCTCAAGGGCCTGAAGAGATCCCCTCCACTCCTTTGTTTGATGTCCCAACAAGAGAAATATACATCTACTCTAAATACTCCAGCCTCTGGCAAAGGATCAATTAGGTTCTGTTATGTTCATGATGGGTTTTGTAGCACAGAAGAACAGTCGAACAAAAATGCCTATTTTTTTAGCCCTACCATGTTTTTCCTCTTCCATGCCACAGGAAGGAGAATTGATGTTGGGGAAGCTTCAGCATGTCTGGATTCAGCATTAGAGTATTGGCACTACTTGCCTACTCATAACACCTTCTTTTCTCATCTTCATCATAGAATCACAGAATGGTTTTAGTTGGAAGGGACCTTAAAGATCATCTAGCTCCAAAACGCTCCATGGTCCAGTTTGCTCAGAGCCCCATCCAACCCGGCCTTGAATGTTTCCAGGGATGGGGCATCCACAGCTTCACTGAGCAGCCTGTGCCAGTGTCTCACCACCCTCACAGTAAAGAGTATCTTCCTAACTAATGTCCAGACTCTCCTCTTTCAGCTTTGTCATTCCCCCTGTGTCCTATCACCACACGCCCTTGTAAAAAGCCCCTCTCCAGCTCCCTTGGACCCCTTTTCGGTACTAGATGGCTGCTATAAGGTCCCAGATCTCTCAGCCTGTCTTCACAAGAGAGGGGCTCCAGCTCTCTGATCATCTTTGTGCCGCTCGTCTGGACACGCTACAACAGTTCTGTGGCTCCCAAGATAGCAAGGGAACAGACCTATTGGAGTGAGACCAACATAGCCCCAAAAGTGTGCAAATACCCCATAATCCTCATCTTACAGGGTAGGCTCACATTTTCAGAACCTCTCAGCATCATATTTGTGATTTGAGATTGCCCTCCTCAGAGCTCTTATTTGCCGTGTTTATCCCTTACATAAGCACCTATATTTATATATTGGTGCTCGTGGCAGCACCAAGTGCAGAGAGGTTTGGCAACAGAGGTACTGCAGTGCTGGGCTCCCTGGAGCAGTGGTGCTTTCCTTGATCCATTATAGCCACACAACTGTGCACTGTGCAGCTACAGTCCTACAGTCCCCAAAAGAGACATCTCTGTGCCTTTACTAAGAGTTTTGCTGAGAAAACTAGGCTACAGAAGACGATGGAGACCTGAAGCACCTCACCTTCAGCTCCCATGAGATGCTACAACCCCACAGGATAAAGGAAAGCAACACCCACAGCTACGAAACAGCACAATCTGAGTCAACCCAATAAGACAAAATGCTCTTGGCCCTGGCCTTGGCAGGGGAGGAAGGAAATGCCTTTCAAAGAGAAGATAAGTATTCCCCTCTGCCCACCCCCAATTCTCCCACCAAAAAATTCAGTTGATGGGAAACAGCTTTTTCCCTTATATATCAGTTTTGGCAGAAAATCAGCCTGTCTTGATTTCACATAACTATTTCTATGGGCATCAGAGCAGAAGAGTTTTAAAAGAATTCAGTCTTAGGGAAAACAACTAAGCATTATCCATTTTTTACTGGTTTTGACTGTCTGAGAGCCATAAAAAACCCCACAAGTCCTTAAAATGACTTTATTATTTGTCTGAATAGCCAAAAAGGCTAAAATAACTGTGACAAACTTAATTTAAAAAACAAAGAGAGAAATTACTAATCTTCCTTGAAGTTAATTTAACATACTACATCCTACATACAGCAGTTTTTACATAAAACAACCATGAAGAAATCATTACATTATTATTATTGAACTTGTAAACCTAAACAAAATTGAAGTCACAAGAAAATGGCATTAGACACTAATAGCATAGATTTACCTTTGAATCCTTAGCATAGTAAAGGGTACGACCTCGAAGTTTGAAATAGCGCTTTTTCCACCTCTGAAAAGAGCTGGTTTGCTTCAGTAGTAATCCTTCTTTTATACTTGTCTGAAAAATATTAAAATACAGAAATTGAGGTAAACACACTTAGAAATAGCTACACATATAGATTAAAGTTACGCTTTTTAAAATTTATGTTACAACTCATATAACTGTGAATTTAAACTTTTATTTATTTACATTAAAAAGAGACTAATTCTTTGGACTACCAGATTTTGTGTTGCTATTTTTAAAACAATGACAATATTGGCAAAATACTAATTTTACATGTAAACTGAAAAGGCAGACAAGAGGCAGATAATTATTCTGAAGATACACACAAAATAATTCAATTGTCCGGATAGCTGCAAAGCCACAAATATTGAAGTGAGCAACAACTGATGGTGGCACAACTTGAAAAAAATACTAAAACCATCAACAGAAGGTAATTTCCAGTTCCAAAACTGATTATGTTGAGGAGAAAAACAATTTCCATACAGACATTAATTCAACAAGGTACTTAAATGTCTGATTCAAGCACATGAATTTCTTTAATACAGAAGGAATAATCCAGTATGATGCAAGTTATGCAAGACTTCGAGTGTGTTGATGAACTGAAGCCTTCAGCATGAGATCAGCTAACCATTAGAGATAATTATTATCTGCAAAGTGTGAGAACAGTAACAGATAGGGATATTTTTACAATGCAAATATTTTTAGGCAAAAAATAACCCGCTGATCCAAACCTTTCCATTGCAGACTGAATCCTGTCTATAGAAAGCCCATTTTTTGAAATGAGTAAGAGACATATTAGTATATTTTAAAGGTGTATGCTGTTTTCACTGGTGTGTGTGGGATTTACCCAATTACAGAAATGCTCCACTTAATCAGACAAAACTACATGAACACAGCATACTAATTGCATGAGTCTCAAAATAAATTCGCCTCAGTTTTGAAGTACACAAGAGGGATGAGAAAAAGCAAGTACTTTTGGATATTATCGTCCAAAATTACTATTTCCAGAATATTTCCAATTTATAATGTAATAACATGATAAGAATCTTATAATACAATTTCTAGACAATGTGATACAAACATCATTTGAAGTCATTCTAGAAGTTCTGGAAACTTAACCAAGACCTGACCTAAAGTTCATAAACATCTTCTATTATCAGATATTAAATTCTCCTTAACTTTAATGCAAGTAATAAAAACACAGAAAAAGCAGAAAGCACTTCACTGTTCCTACCATTTCCTTGAAATAAGAGAGACTGCTGTTACGCACAGAGATTGCACCCTACATTTAGATAGTTCTAATGTCACAAACCAAAAACATGGTCCAACAATCACAAAGCAATTGAATTAATGCTCTCAAAAAAGCAACTCTCTAAGATCAAACCTGGTAGCTGAAAGTTTAGATTTGTCACAGTTTGCTTCACATGCCAACAACCTGGACCAGTGGATTCAGTCAGCCCTCCTGCTCCAGCTAAGGCACAGCAATTCACAGCGGAAAGGGTCTGCTCACCACATATCATTTTAAGAAAATTTGCAATTTTCTGATTAGAACCCAAGACAAACAAGATTTCCATGATATAAACAGACTTAATCAGTTAGTAAATACAAGCACTTCTTCAAAGCTGTCTGTTGTAGCCATGCAGCACCTGTGCTTCATATTGCTCTCTGAGATTTTGGAAGCTCATTACAAGGAAGGGAGTAGATGACTCGTGTGTTTATCAAAGGTCAGAAGATGTTAAGACCAGAGAAATTCAGTTCCAAGGAAATGGTACTCCACATTAATGACAGACACTGACTTAGTGGGAAAATTTCCAAAATGGAAGGATATCCATACTCCCTAAAATGCACTAGGTGTACTAGGAGACACAGAACATATATTATGCTGAATACTCTTGGGAATTTTAAACTCTGTTAGAAAAACATAAAGCTCCCTAAACCTTGAGCTATTACTCACTAAAGAATTACTTAACTCTTTCTTGTCATTTTTATGCCTACTAAACCATTGTCTCCTATTTCTACTCATTCCTTAAACACCAATATCCCTAATATCAAACCAATAACTTCAAAATTAAATCTATTTTGCAAGTCAGACATTTGAAATTAACTTTCTAAATCTGGCAGTAAATAACCCTGCAGGGTCTATAGAATTTATTTTTGCATATAAATTTTCAAAAAATCTGTTAAACATTTACCCAAGATGTACAAGCACTTAACAAAGTACACACATGAAATTTACATTTTACCACAAATGACTATATTGGGATGAGATTTGAGCATTTTAAATAGAAAAAATCCATGGCCACAGGCATTAAAACTGAGCACAAAGCTTTAGCCCAATACCCTTAATTAACTTTATTTAGACTCTAAAGTATTTAAAATTCCATCTGCCAATTGAGTCATTAAGTAACCTGCTAATAATCCTTTCCTGAGTCTATACTCAATGTAGAGCATTTCCAGTATTTTGAGATTGGAAGGGACCTCCCTTGTTGAACCAAATTGTTGGATTTGGGTCCTCATTATTGCCTACACACAGGTCATGTTAAGTTTTTCAAAAGCATTGATCAGGCTATAACTACACCATAAGAAAGTTGTCGGTTTTCTTCTCCCCATGGCAATTAAGACAGTGCTTCAAGATCTCACTGTTCTGAGAAGCTTTTTTATAATTAATCTCAGCTGGACATTAAATCTGAAGCATAAGCAATAATCACTCCAATTATATTAACTACTTTCCTACTGTAATTTAAGAGAAACAAGAAGTACAGATCCCACAATCTCACGTTACTTCTCACTTTTACAGATCAGCTTGCCAAAACCTCTAAACTTCCCCATACTGCATCTCATATCATCTAGTAATACAATGTCCCTCCAGAAGTATGGGACTATAATTAGAACAGAATAGAATAGAATCCCTCATAATCTTTACTAATTTAGCCATTAGTAAAGGAAAATGATTGACAATATTATAATCACAACATCACAATGTTCCACTGTGGTATATTTTCCAGAAGAAATCTAACTATAAAAATCACAGCCATTTTTCATAAAATTAAGGAGTACGTATGCGTTCAATTATCCAAGAATGTCAAATGCAACTCAGCATCTCCAAAATCTCAATGACAAAAAAAAATTGGATTTGCGGGTATTTGGATCACTAAAAATGAGAAACATCCACTTCTATATCAGCAGATTTAAAAATGTCCAGTATATAACACCTGAAAAGTCAAACAGTTTTTCTTTCAAAGGAAACCAAACACATTGCCTTACTTCTGATTCATTCACTTTGTAAAGCCTCGCATTTCTGCAAAGGTAAATGTTTTACTTCTGCTGCTGCTAGAAAGACAGAAAGAAAGGAGAAAATATTTTGAAT
>WEIT01021156.1:1395-23567 GCA_013389985.1 Dryoscopus gambensis
TAATGTTGCTCACATTAAATCTCTTTTGCACCAGTACTTCCAGTGGTCAGGCTGATACAATCGCTGAACAAAAAAATCACTTTATCTGTCTGTATCTGAGCTAAGTTTTGAAATTAAAACAATAAATGGGCATACCTGCTGTTTCCACCACTTCTGTTGAGACTCCTGATTTTGAACATGGATGTCAGGTGGTTTAGCAGCAGTTTCTGTGAGACTTTAAGTTGGAAATTCCTGACAAATTTAGAATTCCATGTGCATAGGCTGACTCTGCCTTGTCTGTGCAGCGTGTCCAAAGAACACCAGACACCGAAATAATTGATGAAAACGGAAATGTGGCAGATGTTTGTCCAATCCTTTGCCTTCCTTATCCATTTAAAGTAGTTTTCTGTGGCTGTTGCTCATTATGTGTTTGCACGTCTGCCATAGTGGGGCCTGTAGACAGCACTGAAGGGAAGCTGGTGAACAATAATAGAGTGGAAGTTTTCCTCTCTGGATGGAAAGCATTCGTTTCCAGGCACATCACTTGAGAGCTTTGGGATTTAACAGGTACCTGAAAGGTGCAGCAGTACAGAGGAAAATTCTCCAGTTCTTTGGTGACAGTAATATAAACTGCCCTGGTGCAGTATTTACTAAAAGTAATTATTTTTCAGTTCATATCTTCTCCTTTCTAATAATACAGTACAGATCTGGACAGATCAGCCAACAGCAAAGCTTTTCTGCATCTTAAGCATGGTGTCTATTTGCATACACAGGTATGAGCTGTGTAGAAATGGTAGCTGGAATCTCTCGAGTAACCAACCTCATGCAAAACCCTGAAACTTTTGAATCCCTAGTAGATATTATATACTGACATGCTATCCAGGTACTGAGTTTGACAGAGCTAATAATACTATTTATATGTATAATTATTGAAATTACTCGTACTCTTTGGGTTTAATGGTGTTCAGTAAATTGGCATGCATAATTTATACATCGCTGCTGTCAACCATCAATCCAAGTGTGAGACAGCAACATATAAACTGAATGGCAGAATAAAATGTTTATGAGTTTATTCAGGACAAGATCACCATAAACTATGACACTGGAAATTTTCATATCAGTTTTTTCAGTATTTGTGGGAAACCGAATGCTATCTATGGGATTTCATTTGTTGCATTACTGTAAAACCTCTTCAATAAACAATTTAGGAGACAACAGCTTCTTCTAAAAGGCCCTAGGGACAGGATTTATTGGAGAAGTCAGTGCTACCATTTCTGCTTCAATTTTTGCTACGGCTTAATTTCAGCCCCTTGTTGAAATGTCAGTCATTTAATAATGAAATGGAATCCTAAAAATGTACAAATGAATACACCTTTGAGGCTTAATCAAGACATACAGTAGGCAAACCAAATTCAACTATTATGATAATTTATAATAACAATTAAGACTCTCCAATTCTACATTTAAACAAGAAATGCTTAAAATAAACATTGTCTTCACACATTGTCTTCACATCTGAATATGTGCTTGAAATTATCATTCATGATATTAATCAAAATGGCAGGGTATATTACAGAGGATTCAAATGGCCCAGCCTCATTACATGGGACTTGCTATGCAGTGCTATTAGTATTATGTTTTCATTTTTATTTTGTGAATGCAGTAAACAACTAATAATCCAAGATGTTCTGAATTTTTTTGCAAAAAGTGCTGAAAGAAGTGATTAACATGAAATGAGGAAATCTATGAATAGAAGCAAAACAGAAACTGCTGAGTTATTTTTGGCACTCTCTAATGAATAAATGGATTGTTTTCAACGTCTGTCAATGAGTACAAGTGAATGTGCACTGTGAGTTGAAATATACTGCCTCACTTTAACTTGTTTTGAACCAATAACCTAAATCTAAAGAATTTTAAAAAATATTGATGTTCGTTCTCATAGATCTAAAATTCATGCTTCTCATAGAAGCAAATTATCTGCACTTAAACAGATTTTCGTTAAAAATACATTTTGATTTTATATGTGAATTTCTATGACTGAACACTAGGTCATGGCTAGGGGCCACTTATCAAGTTAAATGTTAGTAGAATTTTTTCACGACTTCAAAATACTTCTTTGGCCTCAAGTTATGGCAGCAAAATAGCTTTCCTTTGATGACTGTTGATTTAAACCATTGAGAGATCACACAGAATGGCTATTAGCCCAAGGAAGAACATTCAAAGCATGTGTAAAAAGTGAAGACTTCAGTCCAAATGTGAAAGTAATCATGGTACAAATTCATTTAGGGTCAAGGTCGTGATGCTGCAACAAGCGAGTAGGGTGGGGATAATGCTTACCTACTAAACAATCTGGATAAAGCATTGCATTTTGTGGCAGTGCCAGCATCCTGTTCTGTACAGGAGTTTGGACAAGACTTCCTGAAATCCTTTCAGCTCCAAGTTGTCCTGTGGTCCTAACCTTGAAAAGTATAAATGTACTTCATGGGTTATAAGTGATGATAGCTAAGGACTAGCACCTCATGAATGTTTTTCAGAAGTTTACTAGGTCTAGTTGCTTACATCTTGCCGTTCTTACTGGTAAAATTTAACTTACTGGGCCATGTCGAATATTAAAAAAAAATAGTATAAAAGTTGTATAAAAAACATAGTACCTTATATACTTTCTGTTGAAACTGTCATCTGCTGTTTTTATAGTCAGAAGAGGGGATCAGTCCCTTTTATTTCATGAAGTACCTGGCCACTTGCGGATGTGATTCCTCCTCTGCTGGAACAGACTCTCCAGACAGGCCTGTTTGTCGCATTGGGTATGAAGTTGGTTTGGATGACCTTCTCAGATATTGACACCCACAATACAGACCCTGTGCACCCTCCTCAGCCTGGACCACCAGGCAAAAAATGTCATGCATACAACCAGGATGTCTCTGGGCAAAGAGAGCTGTGCTGTCAAAAAAGCATTTTAGCTGCAAAGTTTGTGACCTCTTGTTATGCCTCTAAATTATCCTGCATAGTTTGTGTGAGTGACAAGAAAAGGGACAGATTTGCTTGCTAATCAGCGACTAGTGAAAGAAAGGCCATAGTTTTATCTGAATCCTGTTGAAAATCATATTTAAATTTACTACAGTGTCCAGCAACATCATTTATAAGTAAAGCTCTGCAATATAGGCCATAGTGTCAAATCCAAGATGTCAGCCAGAACCTACATGTGAAGACCCTTCAGCTGAACTCTTTTCAAAACCAGGATTTTGTGTGTTCCTGATGTCAGGAAGAAGCACAAGGACAAAGCAGAAGCTTTGTGACATTTATCTGGTGTATCTAACGATGCACTTAAAATACTTTTAAGTGTAACTCTGAGGAAGGGGCGGTCAAAAGCTAACTCATGGAAGCACAGTTAACTATTAGGAGACAGCAAATATTAGTTACAAAACCTAAGAAGCCAGATTTGCCTTAGTCTTGTCAAGATAGAGGGGACAAGGATCATCTCAGAATGAGAATCATTCCTCAAAGGACTACGCATGCCCCAGGGAGAAAGGTGAAAAGTGCATTGTGAGGAAGACTACTTATCTTCATCAGAAAGATGCCCTAGGGGGAGAAGCCTTCCTCAGTGCGACCGCCAGGAACACACAGCGCATGCGTGGCACATATGCTAATGAAATTAATGACTTCTGAGAAATAATTTGTATAACCGTGCCTGTCCCAAGGAATGTGATGAATATTCATAATTTAACCCATAATACTGTGTTGTAAGGAGTACCAGTGTGTGTGTTTGGAGGAATGATCCCCCACACCCGGCACCGAATAAAGCAAATACCCACTTCTCTGACTCTGTCTCTCAAGTGTCCCTTGGCCCGGCTTGGGGCGATTCAACTCGAACAGGGCATAAGACCTTGTTCAAATGTGCTAAAATGAGGAAGACTCTGATCGGGTAGCAACTTCAAGAAAGATGGTTTTGGTGTGCAGTCCAGTGCCCTCCGTCCCTGACCATCCCTGTCCTGTAGTTCCCAGGTCAGTCAGGATGGGCCATGACTGATGACTAGCACGGACCACAGCCTGACCATCCCCAGGCACTGCTGCAAGCCCTGGGGATAGGATGGAGAGGAAGGCTCCATGGGGTAATGTCTGGCTTGTTAGGACTCAGTGCAGGGTAGGATGCTGGGCATGGAGCTTCCTGTATTCCCATTTGTGCCCATTGCCTGTTGTCCTTCACTGGGCGCCACTGACAAGAGCCTGGCTGCCTCTTCTTTGCTCCTCGCACCAGGTGTTTGGACACATGGCCCTGAGCCTTCTCTCCCTGGGCTGGACAGTCACAGCTCTCTCAGCCCCTCCACACAGGACAGATCAGTCCTTTAATCATCCTTCTGGCCTTCCCTGGACTCTCCCCAGTGCGTCTCACTCTCGCCTGTAGTGGGGAGCCCATTACTGAGCCCAGCACTCCAAGAGCAGTCTCAGCAATACAGTACAAGCCAGGTGTAGTGAAGTCCCCATTCCATGATTTCACCTGAGAAAGGATGCTGCTTAGAGGGATAAACTGAATTTTTCTCCAAATGGCCCTTTTTTGGAGAGAGTAGCTCTATTATTGGAAATTCTCTGTCATGTGTAAGACTGCCTGACTATGTCAGCTCTTTTAAGCAGGAAATTATGCATCAGGAAGCATGGAGTGCTTCCTGAACAAGTGCAGTTCTTAACCAGCCAGGAAGAGGAGAAATCAGATTTTTAGGCTGTATTTCTCATATTTTTCAGAGCTTATTTGCTTCTCAGGACCTCAGAGTTTCTAAATGGCTCAGTAGGGGTTTTCTGCTCAGCTTTTGGGCATTTGTTTGTATTTGTTTTTTTTTTCTTTTAAAAAATAAATCTGAAAAGTTTACTCTCAATATAGGAGGGTGAACTACATATTAAAAAAGAACACACGTCTTTCACTAGCTGACTTTTTGGCCTTTCTCAAATTCTCACCCCACACTGTTGCCCTTGACAGCACTCTGAGGGAGGCTTTAGGAAATCTGCACATTCTGACTCTTTAGGAATACATTCGGTACAGCTTTGAGTGGAGCTGCAGGTTGAGCTCTTTGTGGGAGCCTGAGACAAGGCCATGAACTGCCCCCCTGTGCACAACAGAGGGCACAGGGAGCTGTGGCACAGCCAGGTGAGGGACACTGAGACACATGGCAGGAGCCAGTGGCTCGATAGCTCAGAAAGAATAGTGTGACTTTGGCGTGCTTGGACTGTGAGGGGGTAAAAACCCAGGGGGTTCTTTATTCAGGGTCCCTCCATGGAGGCACCAGCTCCATCTGTTTCTGTGTTACTGCACTGTGGATAAGTGGCTTTATGGGACGAGGCATTTATGACTCTGCTGTGGAAATCCTGGGATTGAGCCAGTGAGGAAACGTGGTCTGACTGTGAGTAGGGTGTGCAGGGAATCCAGCAGGACCCGTCAGGTCACTGGAGCCACCCCTGTGAAGGGGCCTTGGTCCCAGTGGTGAAAATCTGTGACATTGGGAGTGTGGCTGCCAGACAGTCTTGTGAATGGTCACACTGGGAAGTTTCCTTAACGCTGTGGAAAAGCAGCTGTAACTCTAAACACAATTGATTCTTCAAGGTATGCTGATCGCTCCGATAGAAGCCGTGCTGGCCTTGATCATGTTTGAATGTCTGCATGAAAATGAGACTGAGCTGGGATAGGAGTATGATGCTTTTCATTTTGTGACTACTTCCTTCTACCCTTTCCACTGTAGGTATTCTCCTCTGAGCAGCCCCTGGAGTCTCATTGTCAAAGCCACGCTGATAAGACCTCAAGTGTCTGCTGCCCTTCAAAATGTAAAGGGTTCACCCAGTGCATGGCACATGATGAATGGGTTCCCTTCCCCACATCAGCAAAGCAGGAAATTGTCTTGTCTTTTGAAATTTCTTTTGCTGCTTCCAAGTTTTACCTCTCAGGTAATGGAAGCATCATGCCCATCTGGAATATCAGTGGGTATCCAAAGGGAGCACTGCCCTCTAAAGGTCGAAGGTGAGATGGAAAGCAGCTTCCTATAGACCTTGGGAGGTCTTTTCAGAGTTACCTTTGTAAAGGTGTTTTAGGTCACGGCCAGCAGTTAAGCGTGAAGTCTGAACACCCTGAAGCAGCATTGTAAAGAGTACTGGTGCAGTCGCGCCAGATTTACAATCAGAATGAGGAATGACAGTACAAAAGTAATACACACATTCAGTAGTGTTAGAAACATTATCTAGTTTAAAGTTTATGCCCTTAAGGCACAATTAAGGTTTGTTTTTTGGTTTGTTTTTGGGTTTTGTTTGTTTGTTTGTTTGTTTGTTTGGGGTTTTTTTTTAAGATAATAGAAAATACCCAAGTGATATTTTCCATAGCTTCTACCCCAATGTTTGTTTTTTACTTATTGCACAAATCTGCATTTTTAAATCTTTAAAAATCCAGCAAGAGGTTACCAACAAGCAAATGCCAGGGGTAAAAGTCAAAATGGATCAGTAAGATACCTAGAGGGTAGCATATGATATTGAAGTAAAAAGTCCCTAGATGAGACAATGAAATTTGAACTGCTGCATTTTTCATATATCAATAACAATAAATAACAAGGCAGGTATGCTCAGAAGGTTTCCCTACATTTCTGTAATGTATTATGCACTGGAAGGCCTCATTCTAAATAATCCAGTGAAATAGAGGGTTTTTTTGATATTTCAGTTCAAAAAGTTCAGATCACCTGCTGAAAAGATAAACCCACATTTTCTAGGAAAAAGTTTTCACTCTCAAACTATGGATATAGTCTAGAATGTGAACCAGGTTGTCTGAACAAAAGAAATTGGATAAAATTTTGAATTGCTTTGGAATGATGTGCTTAATAAGATATAACTCTAATGACAGAAATTAGTACAGCAATACTGGAAGACAATGGCAACTGTAGTGCTAATATTCTATTGGCTGGTTTGGGTAGGATTTGGAAATATATAAATTACTATAACTTAGAAATCCCAGTATGACCATGGTGTTAGTATGCTGGATGTGACTAAAGGACCAATTCAAAAGCCATCTGAGGATTCTCTGAAGAGGAAGTTCTCCCAGTGAATCAAAATGGATTTAGAGCCAGTGTGTGCTGCCAGGATATCATAAAACCATTTCAGGTGCCAGGAAGGAATGGGTCCAAAGAACCAGATTCTTGTCAAGTACTGCCTTGTAGAAGATTGAATAGATGCCACTTAGGTCAATGGATTGATAAATGAGGGAGGAATTATTTTTTTTCTGTGAGGAAACTAAGCTTGGAGCAGCCAATGTCTTGCCAGAGTTCGACTCATGTGCACTGAGCTTCTCAGACAGCCCTCACGCTGAACACCAGAGTAGTATAGCTATGATTTTTCTCCCACACTGACAAAAATTTTGACAATGTGAGAGCTTTTCACACTTTTCCACATCACTTCAGTGTAGGAATCTGCAAGGCCTTAATTTTCTGTCCATAAAGGAAGTATTTAAAAATATATATTAAGTGAAGCCATGTGCACTTTACTAATGTCCTCCCAGACAGCCCTGTGCTGTCTCTACCCTAAACAGCCAAGTGTCATTTTGCACCAGTGGTTTAATGGACAATCTTTAGTCGGAAAAAATATTATAATTGTATTTTAATTGTTTGGAGAAAGTATGGAAAGGACTCTTGAATTAGAAAAGGAGTGACTTGTAAGGCAATAACAGCAGTTAAGAGATAGGTTAGGTATGGCTACAACCAGGATATAAGGATATTGTTTTTCAACAATTTGCTAGTATTAAATGTTTGCTGTTTGCAAATTATTTGCTCTTAGTAAATATTGCTGAGCTTTGTTTTGCCTTTTTTCTTTTTTTAGCTTAGTTTAAACTATAAGAAACTAAATACAAATTCTGTGGTATTTTCTGTAGAAAGTCTATCTTCAGATAAAATCAGTTAATTTTACCTTGGTTAATTTTACCAAGTTTGAGTTGAGGCAGCCATCAGTAAAAGTGTCGAATGCAACTTCTGAATTATTAACTGTATTCCTGGTATATTGTGGTATTACAACCTCCCTTTCTAGTTTTCCTTTTTTGACCTTCTCTAAGATTTTCATAGAAAATGATACAAAAATTACTCATAAAATGATGCTATGATTGGTCAAAATTTTGGATTATTTCTCTGCAGAACATTTTGACAAAGTAATAAACCTATGGGGTAGAATGGAAGTAATTTCTGCTTCTTTCTCTCTGCTCTGTCTGTGATATTTTCATTCTCAACAAAGTCTCCTGAACTGCCCATAGCTTTCTAAAATATGAAGTCTGGCTATATAGTAGGGTTCTGCTTTAGATTTAATAAATACTGGTAAAATGGAGGAGCACAGATTTCCTGGCAGGTTTATGCAAGAAAACAGGGATTTGAGATAATCCCTGAGAAATATTTAACACAGAAATCTGGTTTTCACTGCTGGCAGAGTGATAGTAAAGCAGGGCTTTCTGTCATTTGGTTTCTCTGTAAAGAATATTGCTTTCAGTAACCTTCATCAAATTTCATTTGACTTGCATTTTAATATTATTTTCATAACCTCACACATTTGCTCGTGTCTTTCTGTAAAGGAAGCTCATCATTGTTGCAAAGGGCTTCAAATATTGTAAGTTCACAGAGCTTCACTAAAACCAATCGAGTTACACTGTAATGCACCTAACCTTTTTCAAAATTTCTAAAGAATATTTAGTTTATCTTTAGTGAAAATTCTTGGGAATACCTATTTGACTGTAGTACCTTGCTCTGCCTGAGTGATTTACAGTGATTTTCCTATAAAATGCAGTGCTTTTTAGGTGTCTGCCTGCAGCTAATTTTAATGAGAACTGTGGCTAAATCAATGTGCTCTGTTTCAAATAATCACATCCACTGAGTCTTTTATGTGTTGTGGATTTTTTTGATATGGCTTTTTATCAATATGAAATGTGTGTCTTCATTAACTACTCCCTGATCATGTTTAAAGCAGGATAAATGCCAGGAAATCAAAGGTTATTTATATTTTCAGCCTAAGAACCAATTACTTAATCTAAAGACCAACACAATAAACAGGTAATCTTATGTAGACCAGATGTTGTTCTGGAATTTGAGATACTGGGCCAGAAATACTTAATATACCTCTTGCTTAGCTTGTATCCATACATGTTTGCTGTACTCTACTACTATATCCTTCAAGTGATTTCAAAGGCTCACAGAAGCCCTGCATGTGAAGAAGGGCTACTTTATTTGGTTTTTCAGTTAATGTGGCTGCGCAGAAACCACATAAAAAGGGTAAAAATTTAAAATGCAGTTGTGCAAGTACGTCTAAAAACTTAAGCTAACACGTAATTGCCTGGTGCAATATTGGATCACGTTCTGCTAGTCAGCAGTTTGACAGCTGTCTCAGAAACAGTCCCAAATTGGTTCCTACTGTTGAAGCTTTGCATGTTTAGCTGGCTGCACCGGGATGCTGCCCCAGACTGTGCTTGGTCTGCTACGTGGTTGTTTTAAATGAGCATATTTGTAACCCTTCTGGAAGGGGAATATTCCTTTTTCTTCTGTTGTGAAACTTGTTGCTTGTTCATTGATACCATTTTATTTTTCCAAATAAAAAGTTGAACTTAGTGAACAAAAATCTTCTCACTGCCATAAGATTTTGTAATTTTTTATTGAGTGAAGTAACTATTTGATATTTCTATAACTGATATAACTTCAAAGAAAAGCATTTTATCCTGGCTCAGAGACTGTACAATTTCCCAGTGTAAGTACTTTTGTTGTTTTTCAATAGAGATAAATATAATTAATAATCATGGTAGCAAATGGTTTGTATGCAGTAAGCACACTGTGTATATTCCTCAGCTTATGCCTGCACTTACCCATTTCATTTCTGTTCATTATTTATTCTTCAATTCAATATCCTCTGAAAGCTTAATGCCATAGGAGAAATTCCTTCTCTTTGCCCCAGTGTGAAGAGAAATTGCACCCCAAAATTTTAAGAACAGGGTATTTTTTTCCTTTCTACTCCCCCCCCCGCCGCCACTTCATCACCCTGTCCAAGGTGGTCAAGTCAGCTTTATGTGTTTAAAGAATACTTAACTTTGTGTTTGTAGTGTCTACTCTGGCTTCAAAAGCAAAATTTACACATGTACCACAGTCCAAAACTTTGGAAGATAAACTTTCTGCTATGAATATACAGAAATTTGCCTCTTTCTCCAACGTCTGTTTCAAAGGTTTGATCCTGATCTCTCGCTAAAAAAGCCATGAGGTCAGTGACTGTCTTTACTTCTGGCTGAATCGTGTGGGGATGAATTATTCTCAACATTTTTCAGGTCTCAGTTCCTAATGAGTGGGCATTTATGGAGACCGAGCCTGCTCCAGCTGAAAAATGCAAGTCAAATAATGGTGTGGAATGAAACCAAAGAGAGACTCCATTCTCCATTCGTGACTCTAATTACTGCAGAGGTCCTTTTGGTTGTTACTATGTTCTTTTACTCATTGTAGAGACGCAATAATAGCTAATGTGGTCTTTTGTTTATTATCCCTCATGAGACATGTTTTTCTTTACACTTTAATTCTGTATTTCATTGTTTGCTTGGACAAAGGAATAGCAAGGAGGTGAGACCCCAAAAATTTTTCTTACATGCTTCCCACTTCTGTTCAAAAGATTTGTTAAAGGTATTTATTAGCTTCCATAAATAACTCTCTAATCAAGCATTTGGATCACTTCAGTAACTAATATTTATTTTTATAACCAATACTTTAATTTGACACTTTGCATAATGCAAGTGCAATAAGGTGCCATGTTTGATGGATAAATACCAAGAAAAAATCATATTGCCTAATAAATAATGTTGGATTTAGATATCCCACTCATTTTAAAGCAAACTTGTCATGGTTTATTAACTGTATTAACTAGTGGCTTTTTTATATCGGGGCATAAATAATATGAAGCATTTTTGAAAGATGCCTCTTTCAAAGGACATAATATTACCCCTTTATTGTCACAGATTATTCATGTCCTCTCTGTGGTGGGCAAGTTGCCAGTGCAGCAACATGTATTTGAGCATATTTTCATATTCTGAACCTTTGCCTTGTCTCTCGGGGTGAAAATTACTGAGGCTGAGGTGGTTGCCGTAAGGAATTTAGTAGGGCAGCACATTTGTAAAGATGTGAATCTGAATTTATGTAGGTGGCACGCTTGCCCTCAGGATTATTTGGGTAACAGTGGTCTTGCTGTGTCTCTGGACTGCCTCCCTCAGGCGGCAGAGCCCCAGCATGGGATCACACGAGCTGTTGTCCCACACAGTTTCTGAGGCTGGGTGTCGATTAGGATTGCACCAGCAGGCTTAGACGACAGTGAACACCTGCCCTACTCTTCCCTCTGTGACCAGCAGTTCGTACCTTGCTCTTCCAAGGGTTACCAGGGCACTGCACTGGTTAAATGGACAAAGTATGCCTTTAATAAGATGTGTTTAAGAGAGACTGTCTGCTTGGCGTGCTGGTAGTGGTGAGCCACCTGTAGTCTCACTTTCTTCCCAACACAGTCCATTCTTAAAACTTAAAACCTATTCCTATTTCAAGTAGCATATATTTTAAAAATTTTTACCCTTGTCAGTCCTCCCCACCTCTTTTTTCTGAACTGACTTCAGGATGAAGGTAGCTGTAGGATCTCAACTACCCTTTGGTGCTCAGTGGGAAGCTGCTTATCTAGATTGAATGGGACTCTTCCTTGTTTCATTTTCCTTTGTTGTTTTCCAAATCTTGGCTTTCTAAACCATCCTTAGGTAAACAGATCAGTATAACTGGGCTGTGAATTATTTTACTAATGAAAACGTGTGCTTCATAACAGAGCTGTGCTTTTGATTATGTCTTTGTTACCCTTTATGTAACAGTTTCAATATTGCATAAGTACAGATTCCAGCAAAAGGTTTTTAAAATCTCACCACCATTACGACATTAAATTCAGCATCTGAGCAACCTGGTCTAGTGGAAGGTGTCCCTGCCCATGGCAGGAGGGTTGGAACGGGATGATCTCTAAGGTCCCTTCCAACCCAGGCTGTTCTATGATTCCATGTTACCAGTTAATGTTAACAGTTGCAAAGCTTTTATCATTGGAAGAAAAGGCCTGTACATGTCTTAATTAAAGCAAATCCACCGCTTGTGGAGGGAGATTTAGTACACACAGTAATTTAAGTGCAGTAATTATTTTACATAGAAGGGGTTTTTAATGGACCTCTAATCATGATTCCCTTTAATATCTTTCTCAAGTTGACTTTCCACAACTTCTTCATTTTTAGGGACATGCTTGCTCCTGAAACTGCTAGGCTTCTTAACTACTGAAATGCTGTTAATTGCTGAGTGGTGACATAAAAAAAAACCAAAAAAACCTGAAAAAAACCCACCTTCATGCAAACACCTGTGCATTCCCTTGCCTTTATGGTCATTAATCTATAAATGCAAAAATGGAACTTGTATCTACTATAAAGCAAATAATTCAAGTACTCTAAAAGGTAAGAGCAATGCAAATCACCTAGATCAGGCAGTATAGAGAAATCACCTGTAAACTGTATTTTCTGTTTAAACTCACTGCTGTTCATTATGAGGATTCACAATAGAAAATGTGATTCCATGAGTTCCTCTTTTAGATCCTTGCACTTGCTCTCTTTTTCTTTCATTCCTCTGCATACCAGTTCTCATCCCTTTCAAAAGTTCATCTCAGGTTTCTGTCTTCCTTTTTTCTCATCTTTATTTTAACTTCAAGCTGACTCTTTATGTTAGCTGATTAACACTGCTAACTGATTGAGCTGGTCTATTCAAATGACACTGTCATGCTGCCTCCTACACCACTTCCTTCCCAGCATCTGCTTTCCACAACCACTCCTGTGCAGAGGAGTGCAAAGGACACAGACCTTTAGCATAATCATGGTTACGGCATTTTCTACAGCTCCGCTCAATGATCCACTTTAATTCGATAGCTTTTTGTTGCAGTGAATTAGTTGGAATCTGGGGAGGATGGGAAAGGAAGGGGAATGTGTATTTTAAAGAGCTCTGATTAATAGAAGAAGAACACATCTATCCTCTGCCTGATACCTTCTCAGTAGGGAAAATGTTAGTCCCTTGAACCAAAAGGAACTCCTGAATTTGGGGACCCTGCTAGGGTGGAAGTCATCGTGGTTTACAGGACAGAGGACAACTGGGAAAAAAGTTTGTTCCTTGGCCTGGGTTCCACAGTTTGAGCTATGAGTGGAAAAGTTTAGTCAGTCTCATTTACTGGGTGCCTGCAGTGGCTAGATTGCCCACTTCCCTGCAAGCCATCCCAAAAAAGCACATCTTCCTGCATTCACGGGAACAGTATGTAGAGAAAAAGTCAACAGGTGTTCCCTTTTCCTCTGATCTACAACCCGTGGTAGGTCCCAGTTGTTTTGTATTGCTGCTGTTATTCTAGGTTAATTATTTCCTATACTGGGTAACTCCTTCAGATTGTATCTTTATGCAGCATTATGTATTTACACCCTCATTATGATTTTAATAATGCATTTCATTACAGTTGGCAATTGATGGTTTTCATTACTGAACAAACTGTCAATTTACTGCTAATGCTGCTTTAATTATTGACTTAGTTTGATTTCCTTGGTTTAATTCTTTCCATCTGTGAGGAAAAAGGTCTTTGTATTTGCGGAACTGGAAATTTTAGATTAAAATTTGAAAGTTTTCTCAGAGGGCTTTTAGGAAAATTGTTGCTAATTTTCTTAGTTAAGAGTTTCTGTCCTGCTCTATTTTAGCATGTGTTTGTCAGTCCAGAATAGCTCGTGGCTCACTGAAGACCTCGGGATAGGGCAGAAGTGCTGGTAACATTATGTAACCATGAACACAACCATTTCAAACATTACTCCTACTCCCTGCACAAATCTGACTTGAAGATGCTGAATGTGATGCCTAAGTATTACCTGCTGTGGCGTTCACCTTTATGAGGAGGTAAAAGTTTGTGGAGACTACATTGTATTTGCCAAAATATACAGTGCCTCCAGTAATTTTTTATACTTTTTTAATAATTGGGAACATGTGCAAATGCAGTATCTTCTTTGTAGTCCTGCCTTCCACGGTTTTTATTGAGAGGAAACTGGAGGAGAGAAATTAAATTTAGATGACCCTTCAGAACGGTTCTGAAGTGGACAGAGTTTTAAGATGTGTGTTACTCTTTGGTGGAGGATCTAACCAGTTGTAATACATGTACTGCAAAGGGCCTGCAACAATTTTGCCTTTCCTTAACCCCAAAAGTCTGCAATATTTGAACGTGTAGATGTGGAACTGATGAATTAGTGGTGGATTTGATAGTGCTGGGTTAACAATTAGACTTGATGATCTTAAAGGTCTATTCCAACCTAAATGATTCTGTGGTTCTATAGTTGAAGCTGTTGATTTAGTTTAGAACCTGTTTTTAGCCTATTCATATGACAAGTCATGCCTGTTCATGGGATTTGATTTTCCAGTGGTCTGTGCCAATTTTATGTTAGTGTATTTGTGCTGATTTCTGACAAGTTGCATATGTTTTATTTTATTCCTCTCAGTCATATGATGTGAAATAAAAATATCAATAATAACTTTATAGCACATATTGAAGAAAGAAAAGAGGAAAGCAGTTTTTAGTCTCTGTGAGGCAAGAGTCAGTTCCTGTATTTGGGAGTAACTTCTCTCTCCATGTTTGTATAGTGACACTTAATCTCAGTGGAGAGTCAAGTGAGAGAATTTATTGTTTCCTCTAAACTTTTAATGGGATCTAATCAAACTTGAAGGTAAACCAACAGATCACAAGCCTGTGTAGAAATAAATAATTCTTAGTCACTCAAGATTGGGGCTAATCCCTAACCCAGGAGGGGATATATGGAAGTAAAAAAGGAGGGAGGGGAATGCTGTCTGACACCTGAGAAAAATTATCTGGGTTGGGAACATTCATAGATCAAATACTTGAACAGTATTATGTAGATGCTTAAGACTCTACTGTGTGGAAGTATTTTGGCATAAGTTGTATTTATTACACCAAAATCTAAACCAATATATAGAAATAAGGAGGAAAAATGAGTAATGACATTCCTTACTAAAAAAATATTATAAGGCATTATACCTGGTTGAATGGATAGAAATTAATATACATGACAGAAATTTAATAAAAATTTAGTTTAGTTTTAACATGAATAGGTTATATATAACCAGTGTACGTGTGCTAACTCAGTTAGACATGTATTTCCATCAGCCCTGGTGGCCTGTAAAAATAAAAGTTTATCAGAACTATCATCTAGGCTTATGTGCTGGCAAACAACCAGTTTTATTCTACCTTTCCAGTCCACTGTGTCTAATCTGCCTTGGCTTCCCCAGCTCAGTGCTGTTCCTCTGCCTCACTTGCAGCAGAAGGTCATTTGTCTCACAGTGTCAGGAGGGTAAAGCAGTGATTTACTGGAAAATCCTCTTGGACTCCTCCTGACTAGCTGTATGAAATGTGAGAGCTGAGCTATTCACAGAGTAGGAAGAGGAAGAGGATCAGTCCTGAAACAAAGAGGCATTTTCTGCCCTACCACCCCTACTATGTCACGACCAGGAAGCTCATGGAAGTGCTGTCTGCCACCTTCCCTCGTTGACTCTGCTTCTCCAGGGATGGAGGGCATCAGCTGCTGACCTTCATGTGAGAAGCAAGCCTGTGAAAGCAGAAGGAAAAAATCTTTTTGGCCTTCCTGCAGCAGCCCTGGCCAGCTGCTCTCTCTCCAGAAGCGGGCAAGCAAAGAGAGAGAGTGGCCACATGCTCCCGTCCACCTCCCATGGGCATCAAAAGCAGGCACCTCTTGGTGACTCAGCTTGCCCGCTGGAAAAGCTTATTCCCACCACCCCAGAAAAAGGCATCCTTTAAGCAGTATTTTTTCACTCATTTTAATAACTATTAGCACTGATGTAGGGATGTCTGCCTAAAAACTTGGAGAAACCACTGTGCCGTTTATATCCTAAAGCACGTCTTGACTCTGACCCAGTGGAGAATAGGGCTGAACCTGTGTTCTACTCAAGAAACACTGGAATTATTTTGGGACACCAATTATGTTTCAGAGCATCAAAGCAATACTAAAATTTTGTAAAATATGGCTCCCTCTGGTGATGTGCAATAAAATAGGTACTAGGAGGCAACAGCAGAAAACATAAAATTCTTACTCTAACAATTCCAATTTTAGAAGCTATTTGCTTACAGCAGCCAAGGCTCATTTTGATGTGCAAGAGGTGTGATATATTTAATGCAGAATTGCTTATAGTGTCTCTTAAAATCCCCAAAATCTGTCAAAAGTAGTTGGCATTCGATTACAACAGAGTTAGTTCTTCATAATTAGGATGCAGTTAAGAAACCTGATGTCTTATCCACTATTTATGGCATCTTTTTAAAATTTTAGAAAGCAAGCTATCTAGATAATAAAATCCTTTTTAGAGGATTTCCTGAATAGTTTTCAGTGAATATTGGAGAATACCTCTGAGATAGTGATGTGATTATACAAAAGACGGATTAAGACAGATTATATTTCCAGTGTAATAAAATGTAATAAAATATTTATTTATTTTATTTTCTAAGGTAAAGTTTCTACTTTGTAGCAATGCTGAAGTTTTGGAATGAATAATGCTGAGTTTGTTAAACTCTGCTGGTATTTCACTGGTATCAGCTATGCAAAATTATCAAGTTTCATTCTTGGTATCATCATCGAAATCGTGTTATTAAATCCTGAAGAGTGAATTAGCAAAATTAAATAATATGCAGGTCTTTAGCAATAATTCTTGATTGAATTTGCTCAGTTTACAGATATTACTACTGCTTTTCTGATAGTCAGATCTACAGTCTTGAGCAGTCTTAAGGCTGTATTTGGTTATAGCTATCCTCTACACAGAACTTTTTAGTCTCTCACTTGAACTTATGTATCAACAGGAAAGAAATTGAAGTTTTAAGTGAATTTCTCATGAGTAAAACAGATTCATTTTAAAAACAGTGAGAATCTCTGGGGTTTTTTCATGGGTGGAGTTAGTTGTGGGCTTTTGTTTTTCTGACAGAGTTGCTATAATAAAGTAGTTTGTATATGCTATGGACTGTCTTTTAGATGCATAAAGTTTAAACAGATAAAAAGAAGGATAAATAAAAGTAAGGATGGAGTTGACACTGATGACTAACTTAGGTATAGTTGTCCGTGATACATGAGTCTAAAGTTAAGAGAAATTAATCTTATCCAAGTAAACTAAGAGGACTTACACTGAATATGGAACAGATGTTCACTGATGCCCGATTTGTTTTGGTTTAGCTTGAAAAATTTTTAGGGTACCTAGGCTAGTGATTGAATCTCTGCCCATTTCATTGGTTTCCAGTGTCTGTCTTTTTAATTTCTTATGAAAGCATACTACAGTATCTATTTCAAGGCAGACACGTATTTTCTTTTCTCATATGAAAATATATTTTAGTGTATTTCCTACAGAGGAAGAGGCAGAGTATATGTTTTTTAATAATTAGATATGCTGTTTACTTTGAATTAGCAGATAAGGTATTTAAAATATGAAAAGCATGTCCACAATGTAATACTGTCTTGGCTGAACTGTGGGATCTATTAGATTACCTGTATAATTTCCATTTACACTTATGCATATTGAAGGAGTCATCAGAATATTCTTGTTACAGAAATATTATCATGGAACCAAAATAATGCATGATTAGGAGACCACACTGTTTCAGAAATGTGTTACTTCAGGTCATTTATTTTAAGTACATTGTCCAGGGGTTTTTTCTCTGTGTGTGGCTGGTACAGAACTGCTGTGAAACAATCTTTCAGACACTGTCATAATTTTTCAGTTTTATGTCGGAAGGAAAACACCTACAAACATTAGAAGATACAAATTTGGGTGTAGGGAAAATGGGTAGATTTCAGTCTCAATCCTGATGCTGGATTTTAGAAAAAGCTCAATTTCAAGGCTTTTTCTTCCATCTCATTAGCTGATGTGACGTGAATGTTGGCGGTTTTTTGTTTGTAGGATTGGGGGGTTTTCAAGCTGTATTTATCTCTTTTTTTTTTTTTTTTAATTTAAAAAATACTGATAAGACATGCATTATGTCAAATTAAAAACATTTGGAAGTCTTTATGGACTATGCAATCTCTCTTATTATCATAAAAAGTTCTGCTAATTAAAATTACTGTGTTCTTTCTGAGACTAGGAATCTACAAAAAGTGCTGGGAACTATTGAGCCTCCCTCCACATCTGGCCAAAATTTTCACTGAGCAGTGGAGGAAAGAAATCAGCACAAAAGTTCTCTTGTGTCACTCCGTGATTTTCCAACAAACAAAATGTCAAGTTTCCAGTGAGGCTCATATCTATTTGTTCTCATATCCCAACTGAAAACCATAATATGTTGGTGTTGTAAAAATAAAGTTAAGACTCCTTAAGTACTTTTTGAGGTAGAAGAAGCAAGCCTAGTGGAGGAAAACTGGATTATTTTATATATATATATATATATANGGCTTATATCCTCCCACTTGAATTTTATTTTTCTGTTTGAAGGCTCTTTTTGATGACTACCCACAGATGAGCAGGCTGCTCACAGAGGTCATGGACAAGAGTTGTAATGCTTTGAGTATAACCTCCTCAGTGGGGTTGTGAGATTAAAGTTATAGTCTGTCTCCAAGAAGAGCATTATCATTATAAAGTAACACACACCATTAAAGAGAAGCTCCATGAAGACCATTATCATTATGTGGTAACACATCATTAGACAGTATCTTCAGCTGCACAGCCCATTGAGGAGGGTACACTCCTAATGTGACAGCTCTCCAGAGTGACATCAGTCAGTCTGCCAGTGTGTTTCAGCAGGGGTTACTCATGTCTCAGGGATTCCTCTTGTCATCCTTTCTTAGCTACAAGTTGTCAAATAGAAGTAGTTGCTCTGGGATAAGCCCCAGGGCTCTTTGAAAAATTCCCACAGGAGTTGGAGTGCTCCTTTAAGCAGAATTGCTGCTTGGTTGCAAAGGGTTCGGACCTCTCTGTGCCAGAGTGACCAGCTGGAGAGGGAAATACCTCAGGTGGCTGCACATTGCCTCTGTATTTCAAAAGGTGCCTGCACTATGGTGGAAAATAGGCAGGCAGTGAACATATGAACTAACGCTGCTCAGTCCGTTCCCTGGCCGAGCTCGCAAGCCAGAGGCAGCGCAGCAGCGTCTCCAAATAGCGTCCTCGCCGCTCAGCAGGCAGCAGAGGAAACGCAGGGGAGAATCACGGAGCCGAGTGAGAGATGCGCTTTTTTCCCTCTTCGGGCGGCTCGTGCCAGGTAGCCTGATCTAAGGCAAAAGCGTTCCCCAAGAACAAAGGAGGCGGAAAGGGCTCAGTCCAAGATGCTTTTAATCCGGCGAATTCAGGTACTAGACTGGCCCCGAGAGGGGCGGGGAGCCCCTTTTTCAAGGGGGGCGGTAACAGAATGGGAACAATGGGGAACAGGTAAAGGGGAGGGCACAGCTGGGATACAATCCAATGAGGGAGTTTGGGAGGCAGGGACTGTAACACCGAACCGATGAAGAACCGAACTTAACAGAACTTTCCAGACCAAGGGGAAGAACAATCTTCAGGGTGCCACCCAGTGGGCTGCGGCTTATACCTCCGTGCCGCTCATGGAACCCTCCTCAGACCCACTGTCTAGGGCGGGGAAATCCCCCACTGTATGGCCAAGGTTTTGTTAGCAGTGCAGGGCTGCAGCCTGGAATCAGGCTAAGCCACCACCACAATGAACCTACTGCTGCAGAACAAATCTGTTACACCGTGCAATGGATACACCTGGCTGTCCTTTTTCTGCCATCAGGGAATGGAAGGAGCTCAGCTATCCCAACTGACAACAGGCTCAGGAGAACACTAGATCAGTACCGCCTGTAGAAATTGTGTTGTGCTGCTGAAATAGGAAAGTGTGGAAAGGTCATACCTCGATATTTTAAGAATCAAAATCAGTGATTTGTTTGATCTGCCCCAAACGCACTTAGTTGTCTCTTTCGGCTACATAATCCTGTCATCCTGCCTGAAGGGTTACTGAATCAAAGATAAGTTTGTTGTCTATCATAGATACAGGAAGCATTTCTCTTACCAATCTGTTTTCATGGCCATTGTCATTATGCTGTATTCACAATAAGATATGTGTTAGGTTTTACTTTGCATCAGTATGCTGTTCTTCATTAAAACAGTGTACTTTGTATTTCTAAAATACATTCTTCTGGCTTGTGTCTTTTCATAAATTCTAGTATGTAAAACATCTTTAGCTGCTCTTTCACAAGTAACCATGTTCTTGTAAGCGAAATCATTGCTTTTCTGCTTCCAGGCATATTTTCTGGGAAGATAGTTCAGAAAAGTTCCAAACTTCTATTCCATAACATGTTTTCAGGAGCCAGTAGAGGGTGCATTTTCCACAGTGTTTTCCACAGCACACTTTAATTGGTGCTCTAATTAAGTATGTGAATAGAGGTAGTTTGTAACAAATGTATTATTTTAGAATTAACGTTCAGGAATGCAGAACAAGATCTATCCATTTAATGATCCCTTTTTAATCATTCCATCTTAATTGTACAGAAATAAAACACCAGCTGAAATATTTTCTTTTCTTCTTTTCTTCCTTTTTGCATCCAGTGGCTTAAAATGGCTTCCCTTTATACCATGGGCTGAATACATGAGCATAATATTTATAACATCATTATTTTAGCCACTTTGCAGTATTTATGAATAGTGAATGGGACTGAATAAATGCCTTCCTCCTTTAACAAGGATCCCCTGGTATGCAGGTTGAACCACAAATGTCTCAATCATCCTTACAGATAATGTGATATTTCTGCTCCCCTTTAGAGTGTCAAAACTGAGAACCAATTCACAATCAGGATGTGGTAGGTGTAAGGGGATGAGCAAGAGTCTCTGAAAACAGACAAGCTACATGATTTTCATACCAACCCCAAACACTGCAGTGACCAGAGGAAATATGAAGGCAAGCCTACTGAGGGAAAATCTCTTCAAATATGCAATTATTTATTCTTGACTACAGTTTTACCTCTTGGGAGCACTGTGCTCTGTGGAGCCACTGCTCATTTTCAAAATATATCAAGCAAACTGGTTTCAGCAACAAAGTCGAGACTCCCTTTCCATTTTCCATCACATTTACATAATTATGAGGAAGTTTTAGTACTTGTATTTCTCTGTGTTTTCCAAGATACTTCAAGAATAGGAGTGCATTTCCCTTCCACAGCAGATTAAGATAAGGTCATATTAACTGTCCAGCTGAGTGTGTCTCTAGGCACCCCTTGAACAAATCCTGGGGCATGGATACGTAGGCAAAGTTAAATGATACAGTCCTGGAACAGCTCACTTTTCCTTCCTTGGAAGATGCCTGGCAGAATGCATTTCTGCCACCCACACTAGTGCTGTTAAGGCACCCCTGAGAAGGTCAGTGAAAAGCTGGGCACAAGCAGTGGGGATGTCATTGTGGAAGCCATTCCCACATCCATATGGAAAATGAGAGGTCCTTGCTGCGCTCAGCAAAGATGAGGCACATTTACTCTGCATGGGAGAGCTTCTCACCTCTGGAGCTATAAATAGGGGTGTGGAATTAGCAACCAATATGTTTCTGTGTCACTGTATGTGTAATGTCTCTCTGTAATGGTTCCATTTGCTAGATGACATGTACTTAACTCTATTTTGAGCAGCACACATTCTCCCGAGGTCATTCAGAATGTAACTTTCAGACACGGTCACTCCTAATACGTTTTCTCCTGAAGATTTGCTTCTAACATATTTCTGAGCTTGATATTTCCTCTTATTCACCTGAGAATTTTTTAAAACATAATTTTTTGGTGTTGCTATGTTTTTTTTTCAACATAGAAATATAAAGTTTAAGACTCCTAATGTCATTTGACACAATTTGTAATATAATTAATTCTCACTGGTAAATCCTAATGGCACTATATTCTCTTAAAAGATAGTTCTCTTAATCTCTGATTAAACTGATAATTTCTGATGGATGTCTAAAGACAGAATTACTGCCAAATTCTGTGATGTTGATAAGAGCATCTTTAATTGAAGGAATAAGAGGAGGAATTCAGTGGTGACTGCATAATCTTTGCATCTAGTTTAGGATGCAAAGAAGAGGGAATGAGTGTAAGAGATAAAGTGCCAAATTTACTAGATCATTAGCTGGAT
>WEIT01021157.1:0-38546 GCA_013389985.1 Dryoscopus gambensis
GAAAAAACCCAGAAAGCGTTCAATTCTCACCAAAAAATTCTCAACCTGTTTGTGGCTTTTCTCCAGAGAGAGCCCTTCACATTCCATTCATTTCTTGATGTAGAGGGCAACCCACAGAGGGCCTTGCCTGTCCCTTCTGAACAGCCTGTAGCCATCAATAGCCACGATCCAGTCATGGGTTTCATCCCACCAACTTTCACAGATAGCAACAAGTTCATAGCCTTTCAGCAGCACAGGGGCTTCCAGCTCCTCCTGTTTGTTGCCCACACTGCACCCATTGGTGTAGAGGCACTTCAGCTGCACTGTCATCTATGTTGCCTTTTTAGAGGAATACTCTTTAACTCTGAGATTTTTCACCAGTGTTCACCTGCCAGCTTCTATTATCTCAGGAGCCCTTGGGTCAACTCTGTAAGACTATTATTTTGTTCTAAAATACGGTATCTTTACCGAAGTGTCACTGTTATCTATGATATGTCACGGACATCTTGGCAAATCCTTGCAATTAAGAGGTTAAGATGACTTGTACCTTAAAAATGAAGAATCATCCAATAGATAGTTTTCCAGATGAAGAGGATTTCTAGCTGCTATGACCTAGAACATTTAACTCTAGATTCTTGAATTTTTCAGTCATCTTCTTTGGAGTGCCCATTAGATTAATTAGTTGTGCAGAGGGCACAGATCCACTTTGGTGACATGCCACCATCACTCAATAAATATAAAATAAAAATCTTGTTTTCACATTTATTTAAAATACCTGCTTAGTCAATTACAATGAACAAAGTGAGTACCTAAGAAATTACATTGAAGTCCATTCATTTTAACACTTGTCAGCTAACTCTGAAGCAGTATCACCAAAACCAATTCATCAGCTGTATGGGTATTCCTCATTTAGGCAGCTTGATAAGAGGATAGACAGGACAGAGAGAGAGGTGCACCAATTTCACTAAGTGAGATGCATTAAATAATGACAGTGCTTGTTGTACTGTACAGAGGAGGTGTGTCACTGCCTTCCAAGATAACATTACCATAACAAAATCAGTATGTCCTTGTCTCGTACATCAGACATCAGAATCTAGGCACTCAAAGTTGTATGTTTCCTCTGAAATCAGTGAAGGCACAAGGACACTAGGTTGAGGAGAATCAGCACCCTAAAATGTTTGTGGTTGCAGGAAACAGAAGGGAAATCCTGGAGTGAAACGAACAATTCAAAGAGAAGATTTCAGCTTACCCCTGTCTGGACCAAATCCATTGTCTTTGTGCCATTTCCCTGTGCAGAAGTCCCTTGGAACAACAGGTGGGACATCAGAACATGGCATGATCAGAACAGAGCATGAGGGGCTCCTGAACAAGATTATGAGCTCCAGCTGGCTCAGACCAAAGCTGCTTAAATAGCTCCCCACACCTTCCTCCTTCAGCCACCACTAACAGTAACACTTAATAAGACCGCATTGGCAGTGCCTCATTGTGGGTACTTACCAGCCCTGACTACCTGAATTCAGGTATGCGCTGCACTGCTACATTGGTTCTGCTGTGGTGGGATGCTGGGTACAGTCACCTGCTCTGCTGTTCCAGCTGCTCGCCTGAGGCCTTATGGATCCTGATTCCATTTTGGGATATGGGCTTGCTGCCAGGTTTGGTGTGATATATTTCCCTTGGGGTCATAGATTCTTGTTGCCTACAAGACTACCTCTTGTGCTACTGCTGTCTGCCAACCTTGTCTCCCATTCTAGATGCTGGCAGAGTCATTTTGGAAAGGGAACTGTCAGGTTCTCAGCGTATCTATTGAGGCCTTTGATGTTGCATTATATAATTGATAGGTCCCATGGATTCTCACATGAGTTTCAAAACATGCCAGTGCTCCAGCTTTGGGTACTCAGTGAGACAAAAGGCTAGCATGTGACATCCATGCTTCATTGCTCACATCCAGGCAATGCTATAGGCAGACTAGACTCCAGGTCCAGAAAGGTGGAGTTGGAGTGAGCCTTAGGGATGGGAGTCTTATGCTCCTCAGGGTTGCAGTCATTGCAGAGCTTCCCCAAAAACTTCCCTGTGCCCTAAATTCACCTCATCCCCTAAGCACTGCTGGGTGCTTAGGGTTTCTTTCCTCTAGAATAGAGGTGAGAACTCTAAACAGAAAATAGAGGGAAAACTCCTGTTGTGTTCAGCTAAATTAAAAAATTTAAGTACAAAAGGCCAGGAAATTTCTTGATTACTTGGTTTATTCAAAGGTCTGTGCATCTGAGTTCTTACCCTGAATAAGTGTAGCGTATTTTCAAAGATTCGTCTTTGCACCATTAAGTAAGCAGCATCTGTTAAGGCACAGAGTGGTTTAAAAAAAATACACCTGTGTTACTGGGAAACAGGACTTATATAGGAAAGAAAATTGTGCCTTCTAACTATCATAAGTAATAAAACAAGAGAAAGCTCTATACCTCCATTAATTTAGGTTGGTCCCTTAGTTTCAATATTATTAATTATACAAATTACTTTACATCAGTTTACTGGCATTTCTTTCTCTTATTCTTTGAGTGAACTCATTCATTTGCAATTTCCCACTGGAGATCCAATCCAGGCTTTGAATGCAAATAGTCACCATGGGCAGTTTCTGCAAAAACAGAATAAAGTTATTCAAAGGAACTAGTGGTTTCATTTTGATCTGCTTGTTCATCTCCTCCCTGGAAAAAAATTGGAAGACACTTAAAGTTTAATTTAAATAACACCCAATGCTAGGGTTCTGACTTGTGCATATTGGACAGAAAATAAAAGGATTAATTTAGTCCTCTAATCTATTGTTATAAGCCTAATTATTTTACATGTCTTCATTTCATTAATGAATTTTTTCCATGCATCTCCTTCCCCATTGCTTTTGTTTAAACCTCCTGGTGGGAAAGGATAGATTAATTTTGTTGTGCCTTAATGAAACTGTATGCTACATTAGATTTAACCATTTGGCATGCACTGCCAACATCACCATTATGCATAATGAATTACTTTTTGTGAGTCCCAAACTAACACAGATCTTCAATGTTCCTCTGTAGATATTGCAACTACATAGCTGGCAGATATCATTATCTTGAACTTACATGGAAACCTAGAGCTTGACACAAGACAGCTTTGGAAATTTTTTCTTAAAGAAATGGGAATTTCCTTTAAAAAATGCAAACGCTTTCCAGAGAAGATGTGGAAAGCTCATTAAGCTTTGCCGTTGTCTACCATTAACTGTGTTTGATATGTATATGCATGTGGGTGGGTGCGTGTCCTGGGTCTACATGGGGAACCCCCAGTGAGGCAGTGCGTGCTTCATGTCAGGACCAGACAAGCTTCCTGTCCTCTGAGCAGTTTGCCTGTGAGTATGGAGATTAATAGTTGTCTCAGCTGCTGAAGCTTTTCACATGTGAACCCTTTGCCTCAGCAGTCAGTCTGAGGACTCTGACAGGATTTCTCTCACACACCTTACTGCCAGTGGAATGACACAGGGAAATAATCGATTAAACATGAAAACCAAGCTTCTTTCTCCCAGGTCCAGTGTCCGGTCATCTTTGGTTTCTTTGTTGTTCATCAGAGGTGCTCAGCCAGTTCATCAGCAGGGCACCATATGCAGTTCTTCATGAGTCAGGCACTTGGAGGCTTCTTTCACCTCTTCTGCAGTCACTTGGTTAAACCTTAGGACATGGGGATCCCAGATGTGATCTACCACCTTTCCAAGAAGCATGATGGTTGAGTTATCAAAGGACATGAGAATTAAATGTGGTACATGCCCCTGCTCTTACACCTTGTTCCAGGACCAATTAAAGTCTGGCCACTGCAGGTCAGCCTAAATCACACCTGTCATCCCATCCATCTGGAACATCTCACAGTTACAAAAGTTGTTTGTCCAGGAGTAACAGAAGTTGTTCAAACCAAGAGACAAATGTGGCATACCTCAGCATGTGTCTGATAGCTGGTAACTGGTCAATGTGTCCTAAAGAGCCTCTACTGACAACGTCTGCCTGTCTCTTCACCTCCCCCAGCACCCACCTTCAGCCTCCTTGTACCCAGCTGTGAACACTCAACTCTCTCTCTTTCACATGCCCCCTCTGAGCTCTCCTGTCTTTGCTGGACACAACAGAATTAACTGTTGGCGTTCCCCGCCCACACTGTTTCCCCTGGGGGAAAGGGGGGCCCTGGGGTGGACGCATGGCTTGGACACAGGGTCTCCCCTGCCCCTGCTCACATGTACCCAAGTTTTGTATCCTATTGGTCACTTTGTATGCCCCCCGCCCCGGGAACTCTGGGTTGTCTCGTGATTTCTTCAGTCTGTGTGCTGACCACCAGCCATGAGGCTGGGAATAAAACATCTCTGAAACATCTACCCAAAAGAGGATTCCCTTATTCTTTCCATGGGCCCTGCTGTCTCTGGAAATGTTGCAGGAACTCCACTGCAACAGATGGTAGAGAATTTCAGGCATTTTAACGATCCCTGGAGCCCCTGGAAACAGTGACTAGAGGAACAGCGAAGATTCTGAAAAATCCACAGGAATTCTGTGAGTAAAATTCCCAGGATCTCTCTTCTTGCTTTTGTTCTGCTGTTCCCTCGCAGATGGAGGAACTGTGGGAATCATGGCTTTCGAAGCCACAAAGGGCCATTTATCTTAAACTTGAAAATATACTGGAACAGTGATATGCAAATTTCAGCCTTACCCAGGCTCAAACAGCTGAGGCACTTCCTGACCTGGCTGTTTTGGAATTTTTTTTTTATGTTTCTTGGGACTTGATTCTGACAAAAGACTTTTGGGAAAAGGTCTGGACACAAATAGTTTCTCAATCGAAACATGTGCCGATGGAAGAATATTTCCGTGCATATTATCTGGTTACGGATGTGCTGGGTTCCATTCTTACTGCAACAGCAGACAATGGCATCCACAGCAGAGCCACGTGGCCCGCCCAGGAGTGCACGAGTACACGCATCACGCCCAGCCCCCATGGCAGCCCGCGTTCTGACGTGGGTGCTGCCCCTACCTTGGAGACCCCTAGCACGCGATCGCCAGTGTGACCATGGCCCGGGCCCCAAGCGGGCTGTGTGCCGTGGCGAGGCAGCCCCCGTGGGCTGCAGTCCCAGTGCACAGAGAAGCAGCAGCAGCTCTGAATGAAAAAAAGCTGAGGTTGCTCTGGCAACCCGGCTTGGCAGGGAGGCGGGGACAGCGGAGCGGCGTGACTGAACGGGGTCGGGGTGATCCAGTGCAGACAGGGCAGTGAACCGGGCGTGGCGAGACCAGCACAACCCAGTTCACCTGCCGGCTTCTAACTATCATAAGTAATAAAACAAGAGAAAGTTCTATATCTCCATTAATTTAGGTTGGTCCCTTAGTTTCAGTATTATTAATTATACAAATTATTTTACATCAGTTTACTGGCATTTCTTTCTCTTATTCTTTGAGTGAACTCATTCATTTGCAATTTCCCACTGGAGATCCAATCCAGGCTTTGAATGCAAATAGTCACCATGGGCAGTTTCTGCAAAAACAGAATAAAGTTATTCAAAGGAACCAGTGACCCCACGCAGACAGCAGCGCGGCGTGCTGCCAGCGCAGCAGGGTGGCTGTGGGGCCACGGCAGCCAGACCAAGCATGGAGATGTGGCGCAGTGTGACCAGGACCGCAAACGGCGCTCAGAGCGACCCTGCAGAGCCAGGCAGTAGCCACAGGGCCGGGGTGGCCCGGAGTGGCGGCAGCGGTGGCGGCATGGAGCTAGGCGCAGGTGGGGGGCGAGCAGCACGGTGTGGTGTGGTGCAGCTNGGCGGTGCCGGTGCGGACATGGGCGGGGCTGGCACGCCCATGCCCTGGGAAGACCGGACCCTGTGGCGACAGCGCACAGTGGGCGCCAACCCCGGCAGGCCCAGCTGCTCTGGCACAGGAGCGGCAAGCAAAAGTGAAACTGGACACAGCAAAGCAGCAGCAGCTCAGAAACAACACCAACAGCACAGAGACNTAGCCACAGGGCCGGGGTGGCCCGGAGTGGCGGCAGCGGTGGCGGCATGGAGCTAGGCGCAGGTGGGGGGCGAGCAGCACGGTGTGGTGTGGTGCAGCTGGCACCATCGGGCGGCTCTAGCGGCCCCGCGCCAGTGGCGTCAGCAGCACAGGGTCCCGATCCGGGCGGTGCCGGTGCGGACATGGGCGGGGCTGGCACGCCCATGCCCTGGGAAGACCGGACCCTGTGGCGACAGCGCACAGTGGGCGCCAACCCCGGCAGGCCCAGCTGCTCTGGCACAGGAGCGGCAAGCAAAAGTGAAACTGGACACAGCAAAGCAGCAGCAGCTCAGAAACAACACCAACAGCACAGAGACAGAAAGCAAGTAAGGTTTTGGGAACTGTGAAATGGTATAATGTTAAGAAAAATTATGGTTTTAAAACCAGATGTGACACAACCAGATGTGACACTAAGAAAGATGTTTTCATCCATCGATCTGCAGTTAAGAAGAACAACCCCCGAAAATTAGTCCCTAGCCTGGGAGATGGAGAAACTGCAGTATTTGATATTGTTCAAGGAAAGAGTGGTCTAGAGGCAGCCAACCACGTGGAATTCCTGTCAAAGGCAGTCATTATGCTCCAAACTGCGATTTTTCCAAACAAAATCCGCATTATAAATTACCTCTACAGCCTCCCTACTTCCATCCTTCCTTTCCCTTTTATCCTGCAATCCCTACCCCGTTCTTCCCTCCATGGTTGGCCTCTCAAAACCATATTTTTCCATTCCCATCAAACCCCATTCCCTCAAAATTCCTCTCCCATACCTAGGGGGATGTAGGAGCAGGGGAAGGGAAGGAAAGGATTGAATTAACTATCTTTTTTCAGAGTTCTAACAGATACAAATGGAAGAAACCATCTCCTGCCTCAGTTTCCCCACAAGGTGTGCTCAGAGAGTCCTGTCTCCCTCCTGCCAGCCCTAGGATATTCCAGAAATGCTCTGTTTGGACGTTGGGGACTCAGGGGGGTGGCTTGTATTCTTTTGAAATGGTTCTTATTATTTTGTGTTTAATTGTTAAGCTTTAAAACCCTTGAGAAAAANCCCCCCCCACTTCCCCTGGGTGGGGGAAGGGGGGCCCTGGGGTGGACACATTGGTTGGGCACGGGGGTCTCTCCTGCCCCTGGTCACATGTGCCCAAGTTCTGTATCCCACTGGTCACTTTGTATGCCCCCTGCCCCGGGAACTCTGGGTTGTCCCGTGATTTCTTCAGTCTGTGTGCTGACCACCAGCCATGTGGGAATAAAACATCTCTGAAATATCTACCCAAAAGAGGACTCCCTTATTCTTTCTGCGGGCCCCATTGTCTCTGGAAATGTTGCAGGAACCCCACTGCAACAATTAACCCTGCAGCAACACTGAACTCTGAGGTAGAGACACAGGACTCTGAAGCACTGCTTGTATATCTTTTCCATGCCAGTACAGCTGTTATGAACGCCAATGTGTGTGCTAAGCTAAACCAGATTTTCAGACAAAATCTGACATTAGGCAAAACAAAGCCTACAGGGAAAAAGCCAGTTCTGTGAATCCTTAACTGATCAGTGTTCAGAACTCACCAGTGAAAGCCAAGGATATTTTGTGCATATTCCCTGCAATTTTTAATGACAGACACTGAAACTAATGAGTGCAGTATTAGACTGCAATCAGGGACACTGACTGTAAAAATAAATTTAACTTGTGGAGATCTACTCTTTTTTTGTTCAAATGTCCTTGAAAATTACAAATAAAGCTGCTTGCCAACACCAAGACAAGCCAAATACTTTCTTCAGCTGGCAAGGATCTTTTGTAATACATTCTTTGTTTGCCAATAGAAGATATTAATGACAAGTACTGTATCTGAAGGGAATTAATGCCCAAAATTGTCATTAAAGTTATATTAAGGTCTACATTGTAAAGTTGTATTTATTTTAGGTCTGTGAAAGCAAAGAAATTTATTGTCAAGCCTGAGTGTCTCAGCTGAAACTCTCTACTTACACTGGACTGCTCTGTCACCGAGGATTTGGAGAAAGGTAATTTCAGGACCCTCTGTTAGTGCATTTATGGTGCTCAGGACCAAACAAGCAGTTGCCTGCTACTTTTCCTGATCTGAAGAGAGGTCTGCTAATCTTCCTGCTGCCCCATATTGTTGTGTCTGATCCAATGACTAGAGAAACTAACTCATGCATTTGTGAAACTTTGCATCACAGTTAGAACTGCTGTAAATTTTATCTTCAGCTTTAAGGAGATGTTGGTGCCAGATGAAGAACACTGAGACGTGAACTTCTGTGACCTCAGCGTCAGCAGAAGGACTTGGCATTGCTCCTGGCTTAGCATCCCTTATCCTCAGAAGCTGTGGAGGAAGTTGGTGATCATCCAGTGAGTGCTGACTGGCTGTGCAGATGTGCCAGGATGTGGAGGTTTGAATGCAAAATGCTGGTGTGACAGCCTGGCTGAATGAAGTTCGTAGTCTAAAATGCAGACATCACCAGGTTTTATTTCAAGTTAGTGACTGTTCCTTTGGAGAAAAATAACAATAGCTTAATTTCCAAGGCTCATCCAGTGAGAGTAATGGTCTCAGACCTTCCAGGAAGACCCTAGATAACATATGGAGGAGCACCTAGGTGTTTATGCTGCACGCAGAGAAGTCCCCGAGAGACACACAGAACATATGCTGCATCCTAGAGGTAATCAGCTGTAGGAGAGCCAGGAGTAATGCTGGGTGTCAGGATACCTTGGTTATTCTCAGTCTGGTGATCAGACTTACAGTTGCAGATTGTGTAATCAGGATTTTCAGTTTGGCATGCAGAGGGAACTTAGTTGCTGTCACCTAGAGGGATAGATGGGCACAGTCTGGTGTCCAGGCAGTACAGGGCCCCTGAGTCAGCTTCCCAAACCACACCAGCTCTTCACTTCACCTTGCCCCCAATGTCAGTGTGCAGGTGAGCTGGAGAGAATAAGTCTGCCTTGGTGAAACGGTCATGTTTGTGCTACCCACACAGTCTGGCTGCCCTCGATCTGCCCCAGATCTACCATTTCTCTTCTGCTGTAACTCAATCACCCCAAAATTGGTATTGCACTGAACCATGGACCACCATGGCTTCAATCTAAAGCCAGTAATGAGCAGAATGAGCACACTCTATCTACCTGTTTGTGTCACACTGCTAACATACGGACAGATATTGAGTTAGAGGGTAAAGATACCCAATCGTAAAATGCAGATGGTGAATTACATTTGTCCAGTCTTCTAAGGTGCTTTAAGGACTGTCAACAAGAGTATCATCCAATGTATCCCAAATAGTTAGATTAAGGGATATAAGGAGATCTCTGAAATTTGACCCTGGAGGTATGCAAACCAGGGCTAGTTTTATTTCAATTCCCCAGCATCACTTTTTTTAAACTCACACTCACTGTTTTGGAAATTGGAAATAAAAGTCTTTTGTTTGAATTTTACATGAACTGAGTTGAGTCAGCATGCCTTTTATGCAGCTGCATAACATAATACTATTCCTCCTTCCAACCAATGTGGCAAGCCTGAAAGCAGGAGATTAGGACACCTTAAAAGTGTTCTGGTATTCTAAATGCATGCAGTAAGTGAAGGAGGTGGTCCCTCTTGCCTTCCCTGCCTCTCATGTGTGTTCCTACTGCCTCTCTTGCACCAGATTTTGAAATCACATTGTTGACAAATGTGTCAGACTAGTCTGCTGACTAAGTGGACAGCCACTTACAAAAATAAAATACGTGTTTTCCACTCAATGTGCTATCCTGGGTAAAATGTCGCCAACTCTAAACAGGTGCAGCCCAGTTGTACTGGGGGCCTAAGGATTTTTGGGGTAACTTTAATCAAGAACCATGAAAGCATTCTGGCTATGTCCAAAAGATGAAGCTTCAGAGCTGTTCAACTCCCAGAATTTTGCTCAGAATGCTGAGCTACAACACCACTTTTAAGTATTCTAATTCAGGGTCAGGAGCAGCCCTTTAAAGATCAACTATGCTTGTGCTTTAAATATATGGAAGATTTTTCTTCTGGGGTAATCTTTCTCTTAACTGGCAGAAAATTTAGTGAAGAGCCAGAGTAAAACTTTTTCAAAAACATAAAAACATTGACACTTATTTATCCAAAAGACCATTGCCAGAGCCATGTTCCTATATTTACACAGGCCAATTGTGTAAAACAAAAATATTTCTTAAAATTCTTACAACACACTAAGTAGACTACCATGCTTCTTTTTTACCAATATTTGGTGCATGAATACAAAAGATGCTTGGAAGGAGTTCCAAGAATGAAAGAAAAGGCCTGGCAATGAACAAGTACCACTTCCATCATATTGGTGTAAGGTCCATGTGGAAAGGTCATCTCCTGTAGCAGGTTTGGGCTTTTTCCATTAGCTTTGGTTCCTTTATGGGAACCTACAACACATTTTTCAGTATAGTCCATCAGTGGCTGCTTTCATCCAATCGAACGTAATTTCCATTTCACATTTCTAAACACAAAGAGTAGAACATAATACACTTTTTATAACAGACCATGAACATGTTTTTACAGTCCTTACACTGAAGTTTTGATCAGGCTGTAACTGTCCAGGGAGAGTAGACCAACTCAGGAGAGATTCCTCCCAGCTCCAAAGTGGGAGTGGGAATTGAGAGTGATCAGCTCAGCCCTGAGTACTGAGTTCCCCAAGCTTTGTAGAAACAGGAGAAATTGTCACTGTGTGCTTTCCTGCTTCTTTGCATTTAGGTCTAACTTGACTCCTACCAAAGTGTGTATGATTTAGAAGTTAATTTCAATGGGATCCTTCCTGATCTTTCCTGGCTATTGCTGGACTAAGATGCAGAAATACTGAAGCAAAGCCTTATGCAACAGACATGAAGATGAGCAGGAAGAGAAGAAAAAGAGCTCTGGCCCAGTTTGCTCCAGGTTCTAGATGTTCCCATGAACTCCATATAGCTCCTCAGCATTTTCTGCTCTGATGTGGCTCTGCACACCTGAGCAAGAAGCATTTTGTATAGATGTTATTCCAAACATGTCCCTTTGCCAACTGTGCTGTTGCAAATTCCATTCTATAATGGCCCCTGTAGGCTCTCACAACTTACCAGAAATCACAGCAGGCAGAAAGGTGAGCACAACATGATTTTGCCCTCATTTCTTCTGTATTTCTCGCATGTTTTTTGGAGCCATATCATTGCTGTACTGCATTAATAGTGTGATATTAACCTCTGATTCTGGTCCACCTGCAGTCAGACACTTTGTATATGCATATTTTATATGATTACTCATTAATATTTACATACTACAGTGATATTTACATTTATATTTATTTCTAAATAATACTATTTAAGGTCTGTTAATTTAAATTTTCTAGTTTTGGTGGGGGTTTTTTTACTAGCCATGTATGGGAAATTCAAAGAACAAAAATATGGAACAATTCTCTCACATTTTAAACATAGAGGCAAAAACATTATTAAACATAAATGATAAATAAGCTTTTTGTCTGAAATTAAATGTTTGCCAAGAAACTGGAATTTTTTTCTGTAGTCCGAGTACCTTACTATTATTTTTCAAATTACTGGATTCACCCTGCCACAGTATGCTTATTTTCTGTACTCTCAAGGCATTATTACAAGAAAGAAATTTCTGTGATTTTACTGCTAAATTACAGATACCAGACTGGAGAAATTTGAGGTTGTATTTCTTTGGCCATGTAGATAACTTTTAGACAGCTATTTCAAAGTTTTATTGGCAAGTTACGGAAATTTCTAATGCATACCTGTCATTTCACAGTCAGTGCAATAGTGTTCCCTTGCGATTTAGTTGTTTGGGGTTACCCTATCCAAGAACAAATTTAGGAACTTTTTATGGCCACAGATTTCCTTGAGGTATTATAGTCACTGAGCTTCTATTTTCTCTGTGCATTGTGTTAAATGATTTGTATAAAGTTTGTGCAAGTTGGAACATTTTTAAAATGTTGTATGAAACAGGTTCATATTAGCAATTATTTATGAACTATTGTCATGGTTAGACACTGGACACAAGCCAGTGCCCCATGAAAATATATTTTTACTGCTGTGAGATGTGATCAGGAACAGAGCAGAGCAGGCTCAGACTTAGGAATAGGAAAAAAACTTTAATAAACTACATTAAAGGAAAGAAACACACAGGGAACATGAAAACTCTCAGAAACATTCCTCCTCCTCCCAACTTCCACCCTTCCCACAATTAGACAAAACCTTGGATTTTCTGATCGGTTACCAATACTCAAATAATCAATTCTCAGTTCATTTAAGAAGAGAGGAGTCTCTCTTGCAAACCATAGTGTCCTTCCATGTCTGGTGCTCTCACCACCATCCATGGATTGAGACTGCCCTCAGGATTCAATGACGCTTTACCAAGTACCAGAAGCTCCTTTTTGGGACAAAACAGTCCCCCCCCTTTTATAACCCCTGGGGCCGAGGGTTTCTTCTGCTGTGAAGAGAGGGGGCACAACCACACCCTCTTCCTGGTCTTCTGCTCCGAAGACAGAGGGAACCACCACACCCTCTTCCTGGTCTTCTTCGCTGAAGACAGAGAGCATCACCCCACCCTCTTCATCCTCTCTCCTTCTTCATCCACTTGGCATCAGCATCACTGCAGCAGGTCGCCTCATCTGGCATCCAGCCACTGCATCCACCTAACTGCAGTCTCACGTATTAAAGACAGATTGTTCAGTCTATGGCTATACAAGATAAGTCCAGCCAAAGCCACTCCATCATCTCCTCCCACCAAATTCTTCCCATCAATTTCTTTAACGTCACAGAATTCCAGGCTGTCTCTCTCCTCACTCCAAAACACTGCACAGGAGGATTCATGTTTCATAAAGCTTTCTTTTCCCCAAGGAAGAGAAGGGTTAAAAAGTCTCTGCTGCTACTGCCGTGCAGTCAGCTCCAGGACTCCCAAGGCCGGGAAACCTCCCCCGCTCCGTTCGGCTGGCACAGATGCAGTCTCTCTCTCTGGGAGGGGGGGGGAAAGGGGGGGGTAGAGAACCATCTCTTCGTCTCTCCACCCTTCCATCCTGCAAAAAGCTGGCTCAGTCCATTCCCTTCCATCTCCTTCCCTCTCTCTCCGAGCTCCGGACTACCTCTCATCCTCAGGCCGAGTGACTTCGAGCCGCATGGCTGCCCCTCCCCCACCCAGGCCCAGGCCCAGCCCCAGGCCCAGGCCTCAGGCTGGGCGGGGGAGATCTGCTCCTTTCACTGACCGGAACACAAAAGGAAGTGCCTCCGTGAATCTCTCCTTTATCTCCCCATGTTCTCAGAGGTGACACATCTCCTTAGTGGCCACACCAGATGTCAATATTCACTTCTAATCCATGATTGGTTTGACTACACCTTCCTTAAAAAACTTCCTTCCTGTCAAACCAGGACAACTATGAAGCCAGCAGTTAAAGCATATATATATGAGATTAAGCATCAATATGGATATTAAGTCATGAGCTTTTCTGATGTGGCAAAGGACAGCAATCATTTAGGTGACACACCTCCTGGGTGGATGAAAAAAATCCCATTAGCTTTTATTTGGCACTGACCCAACTTATTTACAATCCATCTTTTTCCTATGATTCTGTGATTTAGCTAATTTTGGTTCCATACTACTGTAAGATAATTACTCCCCCCCGCAAATTATTTCTCTCCACATCTGTACAATGCCATTGATGTAAATCTTCACAACTGAAAGGAAAATGGTATCCATTAACTTAATATTTAAATGGCTTTAAAAGTTTTATTAGAAATTTTGAAGTATTCGCTGTATTTATCCCAGAAGTTTTACGTGTCCCTCAGGTGAAGCATGGTACATACTAGACCAGGTATCAGTAACAATATTGACTTACCTCTCAAAACAGTTTTCCCTTTATCTGGCATGGGATGAAAACCGTTGTTCTACATATTCATCTGTATTGATGAACTGTATGAAAGACAGACTTTTGAAGTAGTATCCTAATTCCTTTCTGTGTATTATTAATATGATTTCTTTTACCAGCCAGGACATGAAATAACTGTCATTGTCAGAAGCTCCTTTATTTTGGTTGCCACAGTGTAGCATAATAGTTACACATTTTCTCTTTTGCCGTCTAGTGAGAGCCTCTCCCAACTGTGTGTAGTTTTATTGCTGACTGTGTTTTATTGCAGGCTGTAGTGCACAACTGCTGCTGCATTCTGCTTGGTGCCTCTCAGGAAGTGACCACGTGATTGTGATGCAGGACAGGTGCTACATGCCATGGGGCTGCCAGGTTGGGGTGATATCACCCATTGTCCTAAACCTTGGCATTGCCATCCAAGCACTTGCCTCCCCACAGCCATGGGTATGCCACAAATCCTCCAGTGAAGGTCTTTTACTGCAGAGCTGCTCTGCCCAAGCCACCTAGGAATTAAGGGTGGATTGCCTGGGCAGTGGTGCTGCAGAGGAAGGATGTGCCTTCACCAAACAGCCTGCACAGCTGGCTGATGCTCAATGGAGCCAGCAGTCAACCCATACTGGCAGAGAAAAGTTGGAAGTATGAGGACAGGCAGAGAGGATTTTTCAATCTGAACAGTGAATGAGGATGGGGAGAAAACAAATAGAGGAAAGAGACATAATTTCTCCTTCAGCCTCAGGTAGCCAGTCTGTTGGAATCAGGCTTTTCCTGAGTCACTTGGGCTGTCTGGGTTGAACACGCTGGTTTTCACATTTTCAACTGATGCATTAACAGTGGTGGCATGAGACAAGAAAGCTTGCATGCTGAGCAGTGAAAGCATGTAGTGAAATTGACAGTTTCGTGCAGTGAAAGCAGCTGCAAGTTCAATGAAAATGGGAGCCTAATTCCTGAGTTTTGGTGGGGTGTGTTTGTGAGTGTGTGTGGACTGCTGGCACAGAGAGAAGAAATGCTCTAGCACTCCATGGCCAGCTTTCTGGGAGGACCTGAGTCAGACTTAGGGTGTGACCCAGCACACAAATGCAAAGGTGTTGTGGCAGCCACTGGGGTCTGTTGGTCTGACCCCGGGATGCCCAGCCTTCCCAGAGAGAGGTCCCGCAAGGGACAGCTTCCTAGGGATCTCAGTCGATCCTCTGGCCGCCAGGATATCTCAGCAAGGGGACAACCTGTGGCTGTCAGTGATCAGCTCTTAGCACTGATTTCAGCCGAGTGATTCCAGCTCTGCCGTGAGAGGTTACTCCAGGCAGACACAGAGTTAGAGAGACACGAGTGTTGTGTGGCTATTCCACAGAGAGAGCTTTATTGTTCAGCACTCTGCCAAAGGGGACCATGGACTACAACCCCTCCCAAGCTGCTCAGAAGCCGTTCTTTTGTGGTGAAAAGCGGAGGTGGCACCCAGGGGAGAGGCCAATGGGTTACAAAGTATTTACATGTGCACCAAAGCATGTTGGGGTCTCACTATAACTAAAAAGAACTGTTTTTTCCTTCCCAGGGACAGTTGAGGTAAATTTATCACAGCCCACCTTAGGGACATTTCCCCAAGAGAGAGACCTGGCAAGCCCGTTCCCCTCCACAGGGTCTCACCCTAACAGGGGACTGTTCCTTCCAAGTGGTATCTCTCCAGGGGATAGCTGAGACAAGTCTGCCATGGCCTATTCAAGCGACATCTCTCCAAGAGTGTGACCTGGCAGGCCTATCGTCCTCCACACAAAGGTATTAGATGGCACTTTTGGGAACAGATGGAAGGTTATGGAGTGCAGGATGGGTGGAGGGGAAAGCAAGGAATACAAGAAAGAGAGAGAGGAGAGAGAAAGAGAGACCTTTAGCACCAGGAAAAATGGTCCCTATTCCCCAAAACCAGGGGCTATCACGTGGCATTCTGTGCTTATCTCATGACAAAGTCCTTCCGTGGCTTTAACTGTGTTTGAGTCAGGCAGCTGTGCTCTTTAAGTGGCTGATAGCAGCATAGGTCATGCAATTTTTCCAGAAACAGTATAATTTTACACAGAAAGTGCTAAATAAAACCCTAAGGGGACCAAGCAGGTATTTGGTTAGTGCTGCAGCTTGGCAGTCAGCCCCAAGGGATGGTGCTATATCAGCCTCAGCTGGCTACTTGGACATATGTACATACTCTGGAAAAAGGGGCTTTTACCATCACATTCCTCTTTGGGTTGATATCCTCGTTTGAAATGATCTTTAGCAGCAAATGCAGAGTCGGCTTAAGACAACATTGACCAAACAGGATATTTTTCTTTCGTCTTACAGCCTCTCCAGGCTGACACAGAGGAACAGGAAAGAAATTCAGGGAGTGAGTTTCTGGGGGAGGTTCTCTGATCATTCCTTTTCCCCTGTTACATAACCCCTAAATGATGTGGTTTGGTATTTTCAGCTATAAATTATTAAGACAGATTCCGTGGTAAATTTGCATAATCAGAGGACATGCTCCCTTCTTCATTGTTCAAAGTTAGGGAAAAAACCACCCAAACAAATCTGGGAACTGTTTCACTGTGGCAAAACAGAGACAATGAAGTAACCTACTTTTACAACATCTTCTTAAACTGTTAAATTATTAACAAGGACAGAAATTAGAAAGCAACACCTCTAAAAAATTTACTTTGATGTGTTAAAAATACAGGAACTATAATTTTCAGAGCTGTGTACAGTATTATGTACAGAAAAGTAATAGTTCTCTTCATTAATTTTTAAATCTTTCTCCAGCCTTAGTCAGGGTGCTCTTTTTCAGGATGTATGATTTGTCTGTTGTTCAAAAGGAAAATGTGGGAAAAGAGAGAAGTAGAGTCAGTAGGAGTCAAATCATGCTTCCATGAAATTAATGGAAGTTTCTTCCATTGTCTTTAGTGGAAGAAAAACAGTGAAAGCCAAGACCTAGTAAATTTACCTTCTGTAACTGTTGAGAATATGAAGCATGACATGGTTTGAGAATAGGAGGCTGCTTGCTCCTGTGTCCATATTCAAGTAACAAACTTTCTTTCATTTTGAATGAGTATTTCAAAACAGTAGACAGTAATCTTCTGATCATTTACCCTTCTATCTATAATGGTATCCCCTGGTTAAAAGAGAACTGACGTAGCAAGTTCTGGGCAAAACCTAAACTTCCTGAATTCAAGCTCTTTGCAGTGATATGACTGAGAAAAGTTATGTTTTCCCAATAAGATTATGCATATAAATATTTTGTTTATTTGCACTTTATTAGTCTGATTGTTTAATAGTAAGCCTAGTGCTAGGACCCAGTTCTCAACAACAACAAAAAAAACCCACAAAAAACGAAGAAGAAGAAGAAGCAGAAGACGACGACGACGACGACGACGACGACGACGACGACGACGACGACGACGTTCTAATGGATGTGACTGTGTCCTGGCTTCTCCTGCCTAGAGCTGCTGCAGAGGCACAGCTGCAGTGAGGACTGCCCAGTGCAGCCCACTCCTCTCCCAGTCCAGGCTGTGCCAGCTGACCTGTGGGTCCCAGCAACAGCACCATCCATATACCTCATATTGTTGGTTTGATGCAACAAAATCAGAGAGAGGCTACTGAGTCAACCAGCTTTGATGCTACAAAAATCTGTCAACAAAAAAAGTCAACTCAGTTCCATCTAAAAACCATCAATGCCACAGCAGACATTGTAGCAGCTAGTAGTGTAGGAGGTTGACCAGGCAAGACAAAGTGATGTCATCTACCTGGACTTCTTTAAGGCCTTTGACAGGGTCCCACAAGATATCCTTATCTCCAAATTGGAGAGACATAGATTTGAAGGGTGGACGGTTCAGTGGATAAGGAATTGGCTGGATGGACGCAGCCAGAGAGTTGCAGTGTCAATGGCTCTATGTCCAGATGGAGGCCTGTGATGAGTGGTGTCCCTCAGGGCTGTCTTGAGGCTTGGGCTCTTCAGTATCTTTATCCATGACACAGGCAGTGGGACTGAGTGCACCCTCAGTACATTTGCAGGTGGCACGAAGCCGAGCACTGCAGGTGACACCACAGAAAAATGGGATGCCATCCAGGGACACCTGGACAAGCTTGAGAAGTGGGTCCATGAGAAATTCATGAAGTTCAGCAAGGCCAAGTGCAAGGTGCTGCACCTGGGCCAGGCCAATCCCAGACAAAAGCATAGACTGGGAGATGATCTCACTGAGAGCAGCTCTGCTGAGAAGGACTTTGGAGTGCTGGTGCATGAGAGGCTGGACATGACCCAACCAGGGGCACTCAGAGTCCAGAAGCCAAATGTGTCCTGGTCTGCATCCAAANGAGGCCTCATTGCAGCCTTCCAGTGCTTGAAGGGGGCTTATAGGAAATGGGAGAGTGACTTTTTAAGTGGGCAGATAGTGATAGTACAAGGGGAAAGGCTTTACACTAAAAGAAATTTTTCAATTAGATGTTAGGAAGGATTTTTTACTGTGAAGGTAAAAAAGGATGGAACAGGTTGACCAGAGGCAAGGACACAACATCCTCAGAAGTATTAAAGGCGATGTTAGATGGATCTTTGAGAAAATTCATCTAGTGGAAGGTATCCCTGCTCATAGTAAGGGACCTGGAATTAGATAATCTCTAAGATCCCTTCCAACCTAAACCAGTCTGGAATTCTATGAATCTCCCAATGATTAGAAAGAATCAGAAGTCAAAATAAATAAGGTTATAATTACACCATAACAGTCAAACATAAAATTACGAAATTTTGCCACCCAATTCCCAAACGGAGGCAAAAACGGTGTTCCACATTTGCAATGTGTTCCACATTCTGTAAACTGGAGTGATTATCTTTCCCCTCAGTTAGGATTTCCTGTGTAAGCAGACTTAGAGGATATTTGAACAACATACACAGCCCAGACAGGCTGGGATAGGTAAGGACATAAAATTCGTGCAAGCAACAGAGTAGCAGAAAAATACTGATTGGCACCCCTGGCATTCAAGAGGTTTTTTGGTTTTAGAGAGAGGTGCAAAATTTAAATCTGTTAACCACAAACGCCTTTGATCATCGAGTGAGCGGCCTACACAAGAGGAATATTTAGAGCTGTGTCCCACATACGGCTCCTTAGCAGCCATCCCTTGGAGAGAGGGAATCTCCCCCACTCTTGACGGAACAACAAACAGTCTGCTTAAGTTTGGAAAAACATGTTTGAATATAGATCATAATTTAATTTTCCTTTGTTATTCCTAAATGTATTTGGAATGGCTAATATTATTCTTTTACACATGTCAGGCAACAAGATCTATAATTCCAGCAGAAATCTTTGGCAAATATAGAGGGAGAGCTGAATATCCTGTAGAGTCCATGAATATTCTATGGATAGCCAAGTAATCATTCTCCAAATGAAGGTGCTTGTCAGATCAGAACAGTCAGAGCTGATTAAATCATGCTTGTTTTATTGGCATTGTCTCAGCATCACACAGATTAAAGCAGAAACTAGTTTAATAGGACATGTGAACAAGATTTGACTTTTTTCTTTTTTTAAATTAAGCTGGTAAAATTGGATGTTGGCAAACAGGTTGTGATTAGGCAAACCTGACTCTACTTGACAAACATAGTGGCATTTTAGGATTTTTAACAAGGTTCTCAGACTTTTCAATGTATTTTTGATGACCACTTCTCTGTGATGAAGTTCTGCTGAAGGTGATGGCAACGTCCTCCCAGGGCAGAGGTTTGTTGCTACTCTGCTGACCATGTGGACCAAACACAGCTGACAGATGTCAGGTCAGTGTCAGGATGTCAGTATATATATCTATGTTAGCTTCAGAATCACAGCAAGCATAAACATCGATAAGCTTTGTTTTGGAGCAGAATATATTTGACAAGAACTTCTTAATGTCAGGCAGGAGCTCCACGAAGTGGCAGAGTCTTTGTCACAACCCTGATTTTTCCCTCTCACATCTACCTCATTTCTGCATGGGCATTGCCACCTCTCTGCTAATGTCAGGGACAAATACATCTTATAAAGTAAGTCAGGAAGTTACTGAGCAAAGAACAAATGAAATTTCAAAGAAAATCTACCAATGTAGCAATCTGGAAATAAAAACCCCAAAGTTTGCACAAGCGTCATACCCTCTGTTTGAGTTATGAGTCATGGTTCCTTGTCCACAGCACCAAGTTATTCAAGAAGCCTGCTTCACCAGATACTTGTATCTGGAGTTTTTCTAGAAAGTTTAACAGGCTATGTGTGGGAGACATATCTTCTTATCTCCAGATTACAGACAGAATTCAACCCAGGTCAACTAGCTGACAGCATCTGAAAAAACATCAAGAGCATAAGGCAGCAGAAGACACTGAAAATTCAACAGTATTGCTAGCCGTGAGTCTAAGGATGGAATATGAACACTTTTCAAGAGAGAAATAGTATCTCAGGCAAGATAACGGAAAGAGTGGACAAGTTTTAGGACTTTGCTTTCCTTCACCTGGTCTGACCAAGCAGTAAGAAACTTCAAGTCAAAACAAGTCAGACTCGAAAAGGCAGTGATTCAGTCTGAAAGAGACACTGGCCTAAGGTTCAATAAATCGTCCTCATTTCCCATCCACTCCTAGACCTCCTCTGCTCTGCAAATGCAGAAGATTTGTTTAACTCTCTGCACCTGGGAACCACCATGTCTCTCTGCCCTGGCTGTCAGTCAGCCTCTGCTCTCAGTACCGTTGCCTATTTTATTCATTCTTCCACCTCTGCTCCTTCCCAGTAGACTCACAGGCAAGTGCTTTATGAGGGAAAGGAGGATGAGAGAAGATGGCACAGGGCATCTTTTTGCTTATTTTCATAAAGCATTTGGAGAATTAATCTCGAGGCCTTTTCTCTTGATCCAGTTGAGGTGAAAAATGGTGAATGAGTTGGGAATTTACTAAAATACTTACTAAAACAATTGCTATACTTGATGTTTTTTCTTACTGAGTACTTCACGTTCATCTTATCTAGCATTCACTGTAGCTGTTGCAGCACAGCTGAAGATGCTGCCTCTGTCTCCCTGAAGAACTGGAGTTTGACTCTTCCTCTTTCATACTGCTCTCATACATGGAATAAGTAATTACAAATAATTACATGAGCCCCTGACTAAGCATGTCAAAGTCTTCATGGATGTATCTTGGACTTTGGACTTTGACAAGGTTACACTGAGACAATTTAACTGGTGCAAACACCACTGGCCCTCATGTCATGCACTCCCATTCAGGCTGGATATAAAATGAAATTAAGATATGCTCTCACACATGCACATAGAGCAGTACTATGTACTGACTGCCAGCTGTTTGTTACTCCCCACAGTGTAAGGACTATCTCCCTAAGCTGAAGCAGCTGCTGAACTGAAAGAAGCACCTCCATACAGAGGGATACTCAACTATCTAAACCACCATGTTTTAAAGATATAATAACTGATGTTGTCGTAAGGCTGGACGTGGACAAGATTTGATGCACTCATTGGCAAAAAATGAACTATTACTGTTTAGGAGCTCTCACACATGCCAAGCCCAGCTAATGGTTTTTAAAAATACTCTTGCTGGGTGGTGAGGGACAGCTTTGTGAAGTAAATAGTCCTTTAGTATCATTTTCTCAGAGGCTGTATATGGCATGGCGTTATTTGGCAATGTCTTTCACACAAATTACATCATCTTTAATTTGTTGCAGTTTCTTTGCCCTGAAGGCACTGAGGGATCCCTGTGTTGTGCTTTATTGCCACTCATGAGGGTTTATGTCCTGCCCTGACTCCTGAGGGGCTGCCAGTCACCTGGCCATCCCAGCTGGGAGCTCTGCAAATCTTGGTCCTTTGCTTCTCTGTGCCAGGAAACTGCATGACCCATCGAGGGAGAGCAGCACTATCTCTCCCATCTCATTCTCTCAGTGAAACTGCAAGTGAATGGCTTCCAAAAAGCAAACTTCTAAAATGAGCTCTCACAAGGCCAGTCAGCAAAACAGAAGGAAGGGATCACATCTAAAGTCCAGCTGCCCATCACACAGGCTGTTTGGTGAGATTTGAAAGGAAGCTACCTGTTTGCTCAGAGCATCCTCTTTGTTCTTGTTCCCTGCTACAGTTGGAGATTTGAGGCACATCTGTAAAGCTTTTGTCACCTGAAGCTGGGTGTACACCAACAGTGTGCTATAGATAGACTTCCATTATTATAGTATAGAAAGATATGGGCACATGGAGGGTCCTGGATACATTTTTATGAGGTGACTCTCACTATATTCTAAGTGTTGCTGGAACAGCTGAAGCCTCAAATGTTGCCTAAGAGTAAATTATTTGTTCTTTCCTGACAGGAACCAAATATAGGGCTGGCAGGATAGAGATATATTGAGATGGTTCTCATGGAAACCAGGTGAAAAAATAGCATAGAAAGTAGCTGAAGGGGACGCTGAAGAAAACGGAATAATAGTGACAGGTAGATGCTAATTGCCAATCACAATTTAATTGAGATAAACAGCTGTTTTTCCACCACCATTAGTAGGAATGAGTTGGGATAAGTGTGAAGTATGCACAACAGTTCTGTCAACAGAGGTGATGTGAGACAGTTTTAGGGTTTTCAGATCAGACAGAAAAACCAAAGGAGGGATAATAGTGAGGCAAGCTAGGAAGACCAGAAGAGGAGAGTCAAGCTGGCACAATGAAGAGGCCTTGGTCCGGAGAGTCAACAGAAGAGAATATGGGGGACCAAAGATAAAAAGACAGAGTAAGTGGAAAAATCAGGACACAAATAACACACCCCACAGACATAAAGGGAGCTCTCACAGGGGGGGTTCAAAAAGGTTTGACGAGGTGATGACCCAATAACTTAGGCCATGAAAGTTCTTGAAGCCTCAGACAGTATCTCAACCCCCACCTGTTCCCATTAAAGATTGATTAGGTTAAGAAGCTCCTAACCTACTGTCTTTAAGATTTAGATGTCCTCAGCACCTAATAGCAGTAAGGGCTGCATGGCAAACAGCCACCACCACGTGAAAAGTGTCTCAGAGTGAACTTCAGAGCCTCTTGCAATGCCAAGTCATGGAAGAAGGTGCAAGTAAAGTGTACCAGCCGGAGAAATGAGGTCCAGAGTGGTGGAGCTGGAAGGAGAGAGGCCTACTGCAGGACAGGTACTTCTTGAATAAGCCCAATGACATGCAAGCAAATCAGGGAGTGGGCATGGCTCGAGGCACGTAGAGGTGGACTGGCAGTGCATTTGACAGGGTGGGAATGGAAGGTGGGTCTTGAAGACCACTCAAGGCTGAACACTCTTCAAGAAGAAGCCTCCACCCCATGCTTTAAGGGAGCAGCTTGCCAGCATTTCTGAGGAGGGATGGGGCTGTGGTCTCCACTGTTTTGAAACTTGTATTCAAGCTGGGTTCCTATTTCTGATACAAGGTACCTTCCAGCCCTTCACAATCTTCAACATTTATTTCTGATTTGCCCAAGAGTAGCTCTTCTCAGAGACAGACCGTTCAAGCTCTGTTTCTCCAAGACAAGAGGTCAGTTGCTGAGATTAAGCCACAGAGGACTGGACATGTCTTTGTCGTATAATTCTATTCCCCAGCAAAAATAATTTATTTCAACAAGGCCTTTTTGTGAAGGTTTAATAACTCTAAGCTAGAGCTTTTGCTGCAATAGCAATGTCATTTCAAGAAATCACCTCCCTAACTGGCTAGTGTCTGGATCAGCTGAGGCTTGTACAATTTTCTATTTACCGTGATTCTGGTTTCCCTCACAGGGAGGAAAATGAAGGGGACAGCTGTGTCCACAACTCACTGGATGTTTGTAGCAGCTGCAGCAGTCTGTGGGTCTGCCCAGGCTCACAGGCAGAGGAAAAGAAATTTGGGACTACGGGACTCTGCACTAGCACACCACATAGAGGAGGACAGCAGATACCTTGCCTCCCTCTTCATGGTTGTTTATACCCAGACAGAGCTAACCACAATCCAACCCAAGTTATAAAATATTGCTCAGGCAAAAGTGAATGGCATTTCTTGGCCAAGGTAATTAGATTGCAGCAGTCTCAGCCCACAGGACAGTACTGTCTACTCTGCAGAATAGTAACTCCAGTAACTGAAGTCAACAAACAACACTGCAAAAAGTCTTGCTTGAAATAATATATATTAATATAGGAACATAATAAATAATAAATACTGTTAATACTGCTGTAAATAATGTATCATGCTAGATTTGTACAATAAATAATGCATAAATATATAACCATCTTTTGAAATACTACAAAATTAGCAACTGTGAGCTTAACCTTTTAACATGCTCCAGGAGAAGAAACCCACGGGTTTTTCAGAGTTTGAATCACTGTGGTATTGTGATAGTGTAGCCGAGAGTAACACCAGGAGCAACACATGAGTATGCAAAGGAGCAGAGAGTTGCCTGGTGCATCACAAAACAAACAGTAATGTACTTCTCAGTTTTATGTTCAGGGCTAAAGGTCAGTTGATCTACTGGGTGTGCTATGGTTTTTGTTTAGAAAAGTTAATTTATTGCTGAATCAAGCAATAAATTGAGCTAGTTTTCTAACAACCAAGATGAAATAGAGCAACACAGGCAGCCAGCAGATTTAGGAGAATAGAAGGACCATTCCTGTGGTAGAGCTGCACAGAATTTCTCAGGTCTACATCAGGGAGACATGTTTTGGCTCCATTCCCAGCGTCCTCATAACACCTTTTATCTCAAGGCACTTCCCAAATTTGGGCCAATTAATATGCAGGCAGTCCCTTTGTGGACAGACTGTTTTATTTGGTCCAGTTTCCAGAGGGAGAAACTGGTATGCAGATTTCTGGGGCACATTGCTGAAGATTCCCACTCTTCCTTAGAGCGTGCTACTATGGACTAGTTAGTGAGGCCACCATATCTATGGCCAGACTTTCAGAAGTTTGTCATCAACATGTTCTGGACTTTTCAGCAAGTTGTGCCACACGGTTCTCAGGGCTAACTGACAGGGGAGTACTAATGAGAATAATGTCTGAATGATTAATTCAAAAACACAGCAAGACATTACTACAAGAAAAGTATTTGCATAGCTTAAATCATGGGTAGTTTTCAAAACTGACCTATGATTTTTCAAAGGCATTTGAGCTAAAATTGCAGGTGTGTTCCTGGCAGTATTTTCGAAAGCATGTAAGACAGGGAAGTAGCTAATTCCTTTCCCTCGGGCAGAACTGTTAATTATGGGAAGGACCTGTGAGAAACTCAGAAACTAATCATGTGAAAACACCACTTGTCACTAAAAGCCAGGTCTAAAACATGTGCTACTCTCTTAAATGAGCAGTGAATTCTGTGATTTCCAACTCTCCTAAGCAGCAAAGGGAATGGAAATCTCCAGTATTGTTTTGGGATGTTTACTTTGCAGCCATGGAAAGAAGAAGTGTCTTTTACAAAACCATGCAGGCAGCAATAAAGTGAATTCAATATTGTGATTCACTAAATCTCAAATCCCATAAAACTAGAAAGAGGGAGCACTAGACAGAGATCAGTTTAAAGCAGATGAAAGACAACATTTCTCTACAAGGTGGACAGAGGAATTTGCTGCTACAAGAGATGATAGAAGTGCACAGTGCCAGTGGACCCCATGTGGGGTTGGGCAAATTAGAGGATAGGATATCCTAAAGGGCTGCTAGAAGAGCTGTGCAAGGAGATAGCCTCTGGATTCCTCCCACCACATCTCTCTCTTCTGGGGAAGTGTGTGGAAATCTGTATACAGGGGCAGGGGTTGGACAGGCAGGTCATGGCCAGGCTCTCAAGCCCTCCCAGTGCAGCATCACAAAAGACATAATACAGGGAGGGATGAATTGGAAAGTTTTTATTCTATATGAGGCAAAACCAGACCCCAGTGCCAAGGCTAGTGACAATTGCATAGTACATTAAGGATGTACCATCCACAGAAACCCATGATCCAAAGATTGCTTTCTTGGAATTTCCTCTTAGGTATGACTTAGACAGCCAGGCCTGGGGGGCAAGAAAATGGCATTTTTTCATCTGGAACTGTTCCAAGTAGGCTTTGAGATTGCTGAGTCTCTCACTGCTGTATCTGTAATTCCTGCCTAGACCCTTCCCATTTCATCAGCTACAGAAAGCAGAAATGAAACCAAGTAATTTGTCCTACTCTCATTCCAGTGTCTGAGGAAGCACAATACCTCGAAAGGCCGTGGCAAGCAGGGGAAGGCTCAACATGATCGCCCCTGCTGCTGGCTCAGCCAACACCCCAAATATCCTAATAGTCAGGATATAAATTGTCTTATTGTCATCTGTGAAGACTTAGAGCAGTCCAGCAGGCAGGCACCTGGCAGTGGGGTGAAGGGCACAGTGCCATGGTATGACATTCATCAAAGACTGGCGTGGCAGCTGGGACACCACTCAGAGGCAGTGACAGGCCTCAGAGCAACGGGAAAATAGCCCTGAAAAAGGGTGTATTTCTGCAGGACAGGAGTGGTTGTGGAGATGGGGAAGAAGCAACATGGAAAGAAGACCCACCAGCCAAAAATCTCTTCAATGCAGTCTTGAAGGAAGTGAATGAGACATGCAGTTTTGCAGAGAGATGTCAGAAGTATTGAAGTTTGTAAACTGAGTGATCAAAGCATGAGAAATTTGAACCAGCTCCACCAGAACCAGTTTTGTTTCGTTCACTAAAAGTTTCCTGAAGGAAAAAGTCATTACCCTGCTGATTCCTGGCAGCTCCACCTCCTCTCTGTACCAGAGGCATGCACCATGAAGGATGGGGATTTGTATGGTCATTGCGAGTAAATACACTCTGCAACTGGCTTTCTTCCACCCCCTGCCACGCAAGAGTGTGATCACTGACACTGTTCCTGGGAAAAGCAGGGTCTGTGTCCCTGGGCAGCCCCTGGGGTTCCTTGCAGCCAGACTCTGGGGAAGCAGCCATGCTGTAGCTGTCATGCCTCAACAGGTAGAACCATGACTTCCCTGAGGGCTAGCGCAAAGTGCAGGCAAGGCCCAGAACCCCTGCTTTTCATGCTTTCAGGTTTCAGTGATAAATTAATTCAGCTGCTTGAAATAAACTTTAGGCTACTGAAGTTGGTGGGAACTTTGCTACCAAATGAATGGTGCTGAGATGTCATCTCATGAATGCAGGCATTTTTGACGTAAATTGATCTTCTTTTTCCGTGAGATGAAGACTTTTTAGTGTATTTTGAAAGGCAACCACCTTTGCAGGGAGAATATAAGAAAGGGATGAAAAGAAAACCTTGATACTGGTTTCATTTGAGCCTGTGTGCAAATTTATTATTAACTTTTAAGGACTCCACAGCAAATTACTTATTTCTGAAACACCTTAGGATATATGTTAAGATTCAGTTCTAATTTTTCTTGCAGTGATGATTGATCTTTTTGAGTATTGTAGCTTGCTTCCACTGGGTCTGTTAAAACTTGGAAGCAAAAACATTATGGTGTTGTTCCTGCATTGCAGTTTTGCTCCTTTGTTAATTTTGGATCTAGTCCTAGATGTAGCAAAATTATTGAACTTGGTTTTGCTTAGGTCTCTAATTTCTGTAGCTCCTCTATTACCATGTAGCAGGGCACCATATAGGCACAATAAATAAATAATACAACACTGAGGGCTGTAACAAATCACAAAATACATTATTAAAAATTAAGAAATAAATTTCACTCTCTTACTTAAATAGAGATTGACTTTCTAGTGTGGAATGCTGAGGAGAGCTGCTGGAAATAATATGTGGGCCTGGGGACGTGGAGAATACACTGTAATGGGAGGTTTCCTCCCCCAGTTAGAAAAATAAAAAAACTCCGGTGAATGGATGTATTTGTCAAATGAAAACTGAGCTCCATGTTCACAGCCCAGGTAGGGCACAGTGCTTGCTTCAGTCCTTTGCTTCAGTAGGACAGTGCATCTGCACAGCAAAAACACCAAAATGACACAAGCTGGTGCTCAAGGCTTACTCTTTGCACCTTAAACTCTGCAGCGGGATACATGAAGAGGTTTCAGAAATTAGGTGTAGGCAGTGCCCTCCCCTTGGTCACTGGGACACCTGTAAGTGGTTTTTCTCAGGCCTTGGGAGAGGGTCCTTGGAGGGGATGGAAGCATACCTGGGACATGATGTGCTATGGATCCAGTGTGGGTCCCAGCAGGCCTGGCTTCTTTTCTACGTCCTTGGTAGAGGTTTGACCAGTGCAGGGCACAAGGAGGAGCAGGCAAAGGTTTGTTTGCTCCACCTTGTGCCCCACAGAGATCAAACCTTTGCCCAGATAGCAGCAAAGTGGCAGAAATGTGGAGCACTACTGAATGATCAACAAGTCTTTCTTGTTTTTCAACGGAAGGAGGGAATCGTATGTTCAGTGCCTCATCAAAAGGCTTACTGCAGAGTCAAGCCCTAATCGCATTAAAGATGCCCTTTCCTCCTTGTCTCAGGCACCTTTTTACCCTTCCCCATGAGCAGGAGGAAAAGAGGCACTCAGGGAGCTGGGCAATTCACTTCTGTGCAGTGAAAGGACCTGTGACAGACCCCCACCGTGCTCACCGCAGCACTCCTCACCACATACATGCTTCTTTTAGAGTACAGCATCCCTGCTGTGAAATCCCAGAGCTGTGCAGAGTCATTTTGAGTACAGCTGTTGTCCATAGCTGAATTTTAAGAAGTAACACAGGAACTTACTCCTACACCTTTTTTTTTGTCAGTAGAACTGCTTTATGCAGCATTTTATCCACCCATTGTCTCTGGCTCCTTCCAGTCCTGAAAACCTTCAGGGAGCATTTCCAGCCTCCTTGCTTCTGTGCTGAACTCCACACCTAGGAAAGAAATTTTCCTGATGTCTACTCTGATCTTCTTAAGGCACCGGCTGAAGCCATTGTTGTTTTCTGTATCATCTTTCAGGAAGAGTTTGGCTCTGTCATGTTTCTACATCCCCTTTGAGCTGTTGTTGGTGATCATTCCTTTGGCCCCTTCTCTTGTGATTGAACATCAGCTCCTCAAGCCTCCCCTTGGCACCTATGTCTATCCTGGCAGTATTCTCCTAAACCTCATTTCTAAATCCTTCCTTAGCCAGGCTCTATTCTGGGAGAGCAGTAGCACTGAGTAGAGGGGAATGAAAGCATCCCTTAATCAAAAACCTTACTCCATCTGATGCCCTTCAGTGGGCCTTGCTCATAGCAAGTGCATCTACCTGCAGTCCACTGCAAGTCCTTTGGTGACTTGCAAAGCAGGGTGGTGACACAGGCAGGCACTTCCCAGCTGTGCTGTGCTGTGCTCCTGACTGTCCTGCCCAGCAGACAAGTGCTCTGCCTCTCACAGCTAAGCCTCATGGGGTTACTGGTGGCTTGAACCTCTGGAGTCTGGATTGACACCCTCAGGTATCTTACCTTCAAGGTGATTCTAGACTGAAGTGCTGCTGTTCCCTGCCTAGGCTAATCTTCCTCATTTAGTGTTACCTGCAGATTTGCTGCGAGAGGGCGTGTCTGTGCCCCCATACAGGCCGCTGATGAACATACTGAACAGCTTCACAGAAACTAGTCCCTTCTCATGGCTGGGCCTCAAGAGGCCACATTTCAATCTATTACCCATACTGGAGGCTGAAGAATGGCGGCACAACCTCACCATCCTCACCAGGACAGTGCCCAGCTTTACCAAACACAAGCCGCTATTTCCCCGTTCCCTTTCCATTCCTATTCAGCTCTTACCCTCTGCACAGTCTTTCTCTTTGTGAGTCAGAGTTGGGTTCTGCATCCCTGTACTGTGTGGTGGTGGCTCAGCCCACTGCTGGGCTGTGGCCTCACAATGCCAATCAGGCATTGCCTATTCAATGGGTAGATTTCCCCGCCCTGGAGAGTGGGTCTGAGGGCGGCTCCATGGGCGGGATGGAGGTATAAGCCACTGCCTACTGGGGGGCGCCCTAGCCACTGTTCAACCCCCTGTTCTAGAATGCTCTGTCATACTTGGTCGTTCATTGGTCCCTTGTTGTAATTCCCGCCTCCCCAGTCTCCCTACTGGTTGTACCCTTCCCTTTGTTGTACCTCATTGGTTCCTTCCCTGTTACCCCCCCCCCTTGAAAAGTCGTTGCAAACCGTTTGTCGGGGCCCTTTGGTCCCTGGACCCTTCAAGAATAAAAGGCTCTTAGAAACCAAACCAGTGGCCCCTCCTGCTTCCTTTGTCCTTGGGCGACGCTCTGCCTTACACCAGGCTACCTGGCACGAGCCTCCTGAGAGGAGTAAGCGCATCAGATCCACCAGGCACCACTGTCTTCCCTGCATCTCTCTTAACCGCCTGCTGCGTGGCGAGGACGCTTACTGAAGACAACGCCGCGTTCCCTCTGACTGAGGGCATGGCCAGGGAAAGAACTCGGCAGCATCAGCACTGAATTTTCTGCTGAGAGTGCCATGAGGAGGGTGCCGCAGCGTGGGACAGTGGTGAAGTGCCGCAGTGTTCCAGAAGTGTCCCCTGCGAGAGGGCACCACTTCAGTGCTGGGGGCCAGAGAAGGTGCAGGCACACTCCCGATGGAGCAGGGGCACAGACACACACACACAGACACACACACAGACACACACACAGAAGGCAGCGACTGGCAGCAAAGGGGCAGGAAGGGTCTTCGTGTGGGCTTCCAGCAACAGGGTTTATTGAAGGTCGAGGTGCAAAGAGATCCAGGGAGGGAAGACAAGATGGAGGACAGGGGTACAAGCTTGTATATGAGGAAAGGAGGGTGGGCAGAGCATCAGATCCAATGGTCTGAGAGCAGGGGGGCAGGGTAAGGGTACAGTAGCCAACAGAGGAACAAGAAGGGAGGGGCAGAGGGATAGAGACCAGTGGGGGAAATAGGTGAGAAGAACTTTCTAGGTGGTAGCTAAATAAGGGGTGAAGGGGAGGAGGATGAAGGGCCAATCCAAAATACAGCAAATACATATATTAGAATAATAAAAACAATGAACCTTGGGAGATCACCCTAATCTAAAGAGGTGTGGTCTCAGGCTGTTGTGTCTGGCCAGCATGGGGAGGTCAGGCCAGAAACATGGCAGGGTGCAAAGGTGTAAAGAGAGATAAACCTATTCGCATCCTGATTTCAGCTCCATGAGAGTCATCTTTATTTCAGGATGTCCTGAGAACATTTCTCCTTCACCGCGGGCGTGGATGTGGGGCTAAACAAGATGAGCCAGCAGTATTGGCTAATGCAGCTGCAGCAGTCAGCTCTCTGAGAGTGGGGTACAGAGGTCTGGCAGCATGGACAGGCCTTTTTGACTTGTCTTGGTCTCCTTGCACTGGCTCCAGAAACCAGTGGAGCTGCTGTTGCAAAAGACTGTGTAGACCAACACAAATTTTAAAGCACATTCAAACTGAAGTTCACGGCTCCAAAAGCACCCTGTTGATCTTTCAGCTGTTTGTGTTCTATATCCCAATTCATAGCCTGAAAACAGACATGGCCACTATGGACTTCTTTCCTCCCACCTCTTCCTACCCCCTCTGCAGTTCCCACATGGCAGGACAGCTGTCTGGCAGCTTCTTGCCTTTTTCTTGTGTGTGAATCTCTGTAGTCCTGTTCTCTAGCTCAGGAGCAACACACAGAGGTATCCACGGGTCTCCCATGACAAAACCAGCATCCAGTCCTGCTCTGCCTGTGCCACACTCCTTTTCCTTATGCAGTCTCACTTCCCCATCTCACCCTGTGACTTTTGCCTCCCACAGCAGCTCTGAAGCCAGCAGTGAGGCTGCCTCATACTCAGGTGCAAGTGGCAGGGCAGATCTTTTCAGCCTGCATGGGAGATGGCAGCAGCAACAAGGACATTTGTGGGAGGCTTTGCTCAGAGACAGTTTGAAGCTCACCTTTGCACTTGCCTCATTCTGCTGACTGTGGGGAGTGAGCCCAGACTGGCATGAAACAGAGAGACCAGAGTAAGAAGACAGCAGATCCTGTCCTTTGTTCTCTGTCCTGCATGACAGCTTATTGCCAACTACTAATTACTTTCCAGTATTTTCCCTTTTAATGTTAACACCAGTGTTGATTAATCACTTGATTTATTGGAGCCAAGATGGCCAGTCATTCTGGAAGTAAAATAGGCACAATTTCTTTTTACCCATTTTGCATTCACGTACTCACTATCCTTATTGTGCCCTCTGCTTCTTTACAGTTTCAAGAAAAAAAATTTTGTTTAGCAAATTATCTTTGAGTCACCCTTTTTTTGGAGAAGCAAGGCGTACCTTTCTGTACTTCTCTGTCATGGGGTAACACATGAAATAGTGCACTAAGTAATTTGATCTGGCAGCTAAAAGCAAGGCATTAATTACACTAACAACTATCCTGGACAGAAAATTAATTCTCTCATACACTAGTACTGTAAAAGAAGTATCACAGGTGATTAAAAACTAATTCTGATGAGCCATACTGTCTCAGAAAACTGAGAGAACTTTGTAAACATGCTGACAAGCACAGTTCTGCATCCTAGTTGTGAAGGGCCTGAGACCTTGTTTACAGTTTAATCTGCAGTCACTGGGAACATCAGCAGGAGATTGTAGAACCACTGTGTGAGTAGATTACATCAGTGTTAACCTTTATACATCACCAGCAACTTCCTGTTAGCTTTAATGAGTATCCTCAAATGTAATGCTGCATGGATCAGTTAATGTTCTCTGTGACTTTTGAGGGCTATGGTGAGGAGGAACTCCTTAAGTTACCAAATATGAAACCTCATTTCGGAAGTTAACCCATATTCGCAGCTTACAGCCTTTATATCAATTCTGACTTTCACACACACACACACACACACAACCAAAATAAAATACAAAACCTAAACCAAACAAAAAAGCTGAAAAACAAATTCTGGGGGTTTTTGTGTTATTCCAAAATTAAATTTCTTAATGGGCTGTAATAAAGCATACTGAATTTTTTCCCTAACCTCAGAGCGCTAGATGGGAGAGGCCAGTACCAGCCATCATGGCCAGCCTGATGCTATCACAGGCTGTCACATCATTGAATCCATCTCATTAACTCACAGTACAGAGAACACAAGAACTTCATTGACTGAGAAAATTTACTGGAGGGTGGTGAATGAAGAGAGAATGAGGACAAAATAACAATTCACATATGTATAGTGGAACAGAAACAGAGCACTCTTTATGGTCATGATGCTGTCATACAATGCATGAGTCCAACAGGTCTATCAGGAATGTTATGCCTATCTCCCAGCTATTTACACATCACTGCCATAAAAGTGTGTTTAAGAGGTATACAATAAACACTGTCTTCAGAAAGCTGTTTTGAGAGTCATAAAATCAATTTGCACATGAAGCACCAAGGTTAGGGTTTTATGGTCAGTCAAATCTGATTTTCTCTGCCTGGCCATCCTGGCAGAGCAGATCAGATAAATGTCTTGAGGGTACCTTGCCAGCAGTCTGATGTGGCCCATTGCAAGTCCCAGCTTCACAGGACACACATGTCCTTCTCATTTGTGACTGAAGGCAGAGTGAGGGTTCCTTCACTGCGTGTGTGCCCACCCTGTTGCTGAGCAGGCCGGGGTATGGCTGTTTGTACTTCCTCTGACAAAATACTGACACTAGGGAAATTAGGCTTTACTTGCACTACTTTACTGTTTTATTCCCATTATTTGGCCCTTCCTTGTCTAGCACCATTTTCACAACAGAGTTGTCCTCTACCTGTTAATAGAGATGGCTAATTAGGAAAAGTTGTTTTTGTGGACCAACTGGCTCAGTTGGATGCCAAGTTGAGAGCAGGAGTGGGGTCTGTCAGCAGGCTGCAGTGACTCAGCAGAGTGAGTTTCTGATACAGAACTTGGACAACAACAGCAACCTTTTTGGTGGAAATTCATGGAAAAGATTTGAAGAAAATTGTGCAAAATTCTTGCAACTCATTAAAATGAAACCAGTACTTTGGAACAACATTTCTGGGAGAAGAGCTGCTTTAGTTTTCACAGGTTTGCAGAACAGGAAGTATTTGTCACCCTGAACAAGCTGTGAAAAGTATTTTTAACTCGTTTAATTGCAATTGGCCTTCCTGCAGCACAGCCAAATGCTAGAGGTGGCCCAGCTCTCTGAAAAATGATAGTTACCAGACTGGCACTAGGGGAGCCCTGCAGGGGTAACTGTAAGCCAGTTTCCAACTCTCCTGTAGCATTAAGCCATCTTTAACAGCTAGGCTCCCTTCCTCATTTGAAGTGGCTGAACATTAAGGATTTTACTCAAAACAGCATTAAAAGCAGGAATAACTTGGTTTTTTTACCATCAGACAGATTGTCTTTCCACTTAGCAATGATAAGAGAATTGTTACCTCTGCCATAAAGAGGTTATCACCATCCAGTTCTAGTTATAAACCACATATATAGATGCACACATAGATTCATTCCACTTGTATGGTTTGGGGTGAGAAGTGCTTCTTATCTTCCAAACTCTTAGAACAAGACATTGACAACAATTTTAAGTCCTTTTCTCTTTGTGGACTAATTGCTGTTAACCTCCCCCCTTGGCCCCCCCATCCCCCACAGTGGGCAGTTTAAGACTGTGCTGGATAACAAATTGTCATGGAAGTAGATCACTTGGGGATTTGTCCCTATATTCATTGTGATTCTAGGACCTCCCTCCCAACATCAACAGGCAAGTGTCAGTTGCTTCTGTCTCCATGTGGCCACTTCCTCATCACGGTGATGTTTTCCTCACTCCTGCAATAAAATATGACTGACAACAGAAACTAAGAGCTGTAAATTGCTGTCTCAGGCAGAGATTCTTCGGCACATAATGTTGGGTCATGGTCACGACTGCAAGCCAGCTCTGAGGCTGGAAGTAGCATGCATGCACACAGGCGTCAGGGTGACATGATTATGGGTTAAGTCCCTATACAAGGTGAGAGGTCTCCTTAGTGGCTGTCCCATGAGGAAGCCAGGCAGCTCCCAGCAGCATCCTTCTGTGATGCTGCACTCCCTGCACAGGTGCCCCAAGGCACACAGGGACAGAAGCAGAGCTTTCTGACACGGTGCTGCACCATCAGGCAGAGCTGCACCTGGAGCTGTGCTGTGCTAAGTCAGAGGTGAAATAACTTGAAGGCTGTTGCCAGGAGCTGCTCTGACTGGAGATGCCATGAGAGTGGAAGGAAGGTGTTAGTGATCACAACCATTTCTTCCACAGGAGAGCTAGGAAAACAGTTCCTGCACTCATGGACAAACTGAGCATTTCCCTGGACCAATTCCCCAGGCTGGGTGTTTTCTTTATTAGCATCCATCATTACAGACTTTCTTTCCCCTTCAGACTTATTCTTGTTTCAGCTTTAACAAGATTGTAAAGTGTTGAAATTACTAAACAATGGACCAGATTCATCATTCTTTAACACCTGTTAATTCACCCTGTCTCTAAAAAGGGAACTGCTACACTACAACACTGTGACCAGATCAGTGCCTCTCTAGTACTTCTACAGTAGCTTTCATATCATACTTATTTTCTACAAAAATGTAGTCTGTTATACAAATAAGACCTTGTGATTTACAAGTTCGCTGCAACAATCATTTCGAGTTACAATGTCTTCTTTTTATTACATTTTTATTGTAAAAAGTAATGCATTTTGCCATTTGCTATTCTGGTTACAATCATGAAGAATTTGTTGAGAATGAATACATTTTGTACTACTTTGTCCTCATTATAGTTTTAAGATGTTCTCAATAATGGATTAATTCAATGTCACTTTTCACAATTTATCCTGAGAAAAAAAATTAAAATAGTTATGCAACTTCAGCAGACAGTATTCTCTAGCTATTTTGTTATCAGTCTAGAGATTTTATCAAGAAGAAAAATAGTAAGAAGACATATAATTCTGCTTGAGAGAGAATGCAGAGGGAATGAGTAAAATGGTGCAGGTGACCCAGTCCTTGTGGCTGTCTCAAGGTAAAAATCTCAAGTCCTGTTCAGATGCTATAATTAAAAAGATCTGTGATTAATTCACTGTTTCCCAAGTGGAGTGAAAACAATTATTTAAAAACTAATATTTGAAAACATTAAAGCTCTGCCATTCAGTTTCCTCACAAATTTATAAATTTGTGCTCATTATGAAAACCTGAAATAAAAACTAAACAAAATAAACAGAGTATATTCAAAGAGCAATAGATTGTATTAGTAACTGAATACATACTCTATCTCAAACTACCAGGAAGACACACTTCTCTCTTTTCTTGCAACATGCTGTCTACTACAAGTACAGGATACCTACCTTGCCTTACCTTGCCTAACCTACAGAAGAAGCAGAACATGAAGAGTAAGTGCCAGGTTGCATTGAACACAAAACTGGACAAGAAATTCAAGCTTTGCTGCTCTGGGCTTTGGAAATCAGTTCTGTCTCCTCAAAACCCCAACTGTGATATGAATAAACTAGAGCAAGGGGAGATTTTTTCCTATGTGCAGATTACTTCTTTTAATCTGCTGTATTAAATAAGCCAGTGATCCTAAGTATAACTGGATATACATAGTGGGCATCTTCTTGGCAGCCTATTATTGAACTAAAAATGGATTTCTTTTGATGAACTCCTCCAAGAATCACTTTTGCACCAAGAGTTTGGACAGACTGGAGATCTAACTCCTGTGCCCAGGGCCATCCTTAATCTCTTCTATGGCTGGTTCAAGGCATTTGCCTGTCCCGAGACTACATAAACTCTAAATCTTGTAACATTAATGAAAGAAAAGTGTCTTTCCACATAGACACCATTAAATCCCTAATTTTTTACTCTTTAAACTATTAAAAAGAGTTACAGGGTTTTTAATAAGTGGCATTTACTGTTTAAAATTGTTACAGCCTGAAATTGCACCTGGCTTGCCACTACACAATTTGAAAGATTTATAGGTGCAGATTTTCAGTGCGCTCTGTATAAAAGGGAGAACAGAGAGGTGGAACAACCAGAGAAAAATAAACAGGCCAGCAGTGCACTGCCAAACCTTACCATGCCTGCCCATCCCACCCCTCATCCAGCCAATCCCCAAAAGATGCCCAATGCCCAGGGCTGTCTGGGCACCCCTGGGGCCATCTCTGGCACCCCAAGAGACACTCAGAGGAGACAGAGATGTCCACTGTAGCCCTTCTGTCACCAGTATTCAAGGTGCTCACTGTGCTGGGTCGAGATGCAAATATGAGCCTGAGGCTTTGCTGGAACAGGAGTTTGCATCATTGCCAGTGGATGGGAAAATGTTCTAAGTGAGTGAAGATGTTTCATTTGATCTTACATGCTTGCTTGCTCTGATGAAAAGCTTAATTTTTTAAAATTTCTTCTGTATACGTTCTCAGAAGAAATTTTGGGTCAGCACGCAATTTATAAAGAACAGATGTGGCATGGAAATATGAGGAATGCTACTGGCAGTGATCCTGTTTGAACTATGAGCGTAAATAACACCCCAGCTTGGTCCTGCAGGGTCTGGACCCTGCAGAGACTTCTGGGTCTTGTCTTCCTGCTCACCTTTTCCCTGGTGTTCTGTATAGCTGATTCTTAGCTTTGGATTGGTTTTTAATAAATATTTATTATTAATGATAGACATTAGACTTTACTGGAGGTGGCACTGATAGCAATTATGAGAAAATCAAATGTTCCTCCCAACCATTTGTGAAGTTAATAGCATCCTAATACAGGACCAAAACTATGACTCAAAGCAGGAAATGCTAAAGTTCAGTTAGTTAAAAATATATTCCAACTTTAGCCATCTGTCTGTCCTGTAGATTTGCAGACAGGAAGAAAGGAGCAAAACCTGCCTTACTTTGTCAACAGCTATTGCATTCATATTCTGCACTGCATTTGGACTGACATCAGTACAGTTTTCTGCCAATTAATGTGATTACAGTTGCCAAAATGCTTATTCACACATAGGCTAGACTGTTGTCTGAATTATGTCCTATTTTTAATTAATTTTTCAAACAAAAAATTACTTGATCAGGAAAAGAGGCATGTAAAAAGACATTTCAGTGCATAATTTTCATTAGTATTTTACAAATGTTTCATGTTATTATTACTTATTTCAGTCTCTGAAAGCTCTCTAGTTCTTTTCCTAGTCTGAAAATCTTGCCTAAAACGAATTCGGGGCAATCAGTTGGTTTGATTACAGAAGTCTGGTATGTTCACAATTAAGTCCTGTCATAAATTCCTTTGTATTCTCTCTACACATATATTAATAAAGTTTTTATTAGTGATTCTTCTCTGTCTTCAGCTTAAACTTCAGCAGACCCTTTAGGAGTCCATAAAAGCAAAATCATATTCCTGGAGCAGGAGGTGGAGTTTTCACAAGTTCCTCTACCCCTAGAACACCAGATCCTCCCGTATCTGCCAGTTGTGTAAATGTGGACATGTGGTGTGATTGACAAACCAGATCAATCACGCTCCTTATCATTACAAGGTGATGGAATTGCCCAAGACGGCTGAAAAGATGCTGGCACCTGGGAGGAAATTTTTTTTTTTAAGTGAGTGCCTCTGTACATCTTTGGGCAGATGGGTCTCTCTTTGCAGGGCCCGGCTGGCACGCCCAATGTGAGAGTTTTGTTACAGGGCCTGTAATTAGCAGCTAATGAAATCCCCCTCATCCCCAGCCTCCCCGTAGGCCAGCAGCAGGTGCTCCTATTTTCAGACGTATGCGAAATATCTGCCAAATCATTTGGCACATCTCAGCGAGAAATGTGCCAAATTACCTGTCACAGCTAAACTGCCTTTTAAAAGAGAGACAAATGCTCCCGCGGCTGGGTTT
>WEIT01021157.1:38588-52564 GCA_013389985.1 Dryoscopus gambensis
CGCCCGGCGCGGTGCCAGTGGCGCGGGGGGAGCGGGGCCGCGGCTCTGGTGAGTGGCTCAGCTCAGAACGGGCACCGCCACGGCAGGACACCACCGGCATCTCAGCACCAAATGACCGATCTCAGCAGAAAGCGTCTGGGAGCAGAATGGAATGAACTTTTCTGGAGGACAGAAGAGGAGGGAGGTGTTTTACTGTTAATAGGAGCTGACGGCGACTGATGAAATTGATTAAATTCTCTTTCATGTAGTTTTTTTTTTTTAATTGAGATGTTTGAGACGTCATTCTTGGATATTTCCTGATTTTTCTTCCCTTTTATTATGATCTCAGGCTCCCTCTTTGGAGATTTTAATTATCTTGCTATGTGTTCTTTCAGTATGAATAAATTATTATTTTATTTATAGCCATCTTTACAAAAGATACTTCAAAAACCTGATCTAACAGAAACTTAGGTGCAAGTAACACTTGACAGTGTTCTTGCTGTTCTCCCTTTTTCCAGCTAACAACCCTCATATGACCAAACTACAGGGGTGATAGCAAGATAGGGTTGACTGTGTCTCTAAGTCATCACACCATGTCACAAAGCCTTGGCTTTCAAATCCATCTGAGTAAAGGAACAGCGCCCCAGGGTAATCTTGCCATTATCCACAGCTCAGCTATTGCAAAGCAGAGTGCAGCCTGAGCTCACTTATTGACTTTTCACTTATCTATGATGATTGTTTTAAATACAGTAAAGTCCCTGATTTAAAAAAGAGAAGACATTTAATCCAGTCTTGTGACTGCACCAAGCAGGACCCTGGCCTGCACAGCCTCCTCTGCCTCAGGCATCATCAGTGTGACTGAGCACCTTCTGGTCATACATCAGGCAATGTAACCAGCACCTGTCCTGTTTGTTTTCTCCACCTGTACTTGTACTTGAGGGAGAGGTATCTCTGTGACTTTGCACCACTGACACCTTGCTAAGCCATTTCTAGCATTTTCTCAGCCTGATGTCTTCCTGTGGCTTCACTTCTAATAGTCAATTGCTAACTGCCCCAGATTGTGGCTCACTTTAAAATTCCTGCCATGTAAAGTTAATATCCACTATCATTATCATTACTATAGCAGTTTACCATTCCATGACACCTGTCAAACCAAAGCAAGACAGTGAAAGAGCACTAAAATGCCACCTCCTTGGGGCTGAGGAGTGGCTGATGTTGCACCGCATGCCATACGAGGGAGAAATGATGTTTGAACAAGCACACGGGGACCAGTTCCCTTAATGAAAACACCTGGTGAGTGCACTGAGAAGATCGCAGAGTGCAGAACAGTCTTTTTCCAAATTCCTTTTCACACTGTGCAATGAGGAGCTTACTTTCTTTGGGAGATGATGTTCTCTGATGCTCCTACAGAGAAACCCTGTTCTCTGGACTTAGCTGTAAAGGCACAGCCATCCCTTCTCTCTTCCCATGCTGCCAGCTCTGAAAGGCAGATCAAGCAGACATGGATTGGCTGTGTCCAGGCTTGTCTGTGTGCATGTGCAAGTGTCTGCATGTACACATGTGTGTGTGTGTGTGTGTGTGTGTGTGTGTGTGTGTGTGTGTGTGTGTGTGCACATGCATTGGGCACTCCCAGGCTGTGGGACATCTCCAGTAGCTATTAGTGGATACATCCACAGCTGTGATTCAGCACTTGGCAGCCCATGAAACCATTTCTCACACTCACTCCCTCTGTACCGAAATGTTCCATCTTTCCAGTCTTAAAACATTTACCATGCTATCTAAATGCACCCTGTGACTAAAGCAATGACAGTGTTCTCCATGTGTCCTCATCCTTCTTTCAGGAAGGAGCTATGGGGCAGCTGAGAGCAACCCAGTGAGGATGAAGGTGCAGCAACGTGAGATCTTGCACAACAGTCACTTTGAGCTCTGAACCTCACCAGGTTTGTAGTTATTTTTCTTGGCTGTATACACAAAGGCACAACTGTTTTGGCTTTGTACAAGAGAGAAGGAACAGAAGTGGGAATTGCCTCACTGTGGGAGACCTTAACCACAATTCCTGCTGCTGTTGGGGCCAGTAGGTCAGTCAAAGCCTGAATTAATTAACTTTACCAGCAGAACCTGAGGCTTAGAGTGCCTTGAAATACACAGATCAAGCCCAGATGTCAGGCCTTGTCCCAAACTGTGGCTGCAAAGGATGGTAGCTTTCGTTCCCCTTAAGTGGGACTACCCAGGCTCACAAGGCCACTTGCAGCAGGCACTCTTTCAGCAGTTTGATTTTCTGTGCGGTATGCCATGCATGCACTTGCAGAGGGATAATTCACCATTTTCACATTATGAAAGTTATGAAATAATAATAGGTGCGGCATGGTCCTCAGGCACTTGAGCAGGTGCAACACCAACAAGATGTCCCAAGGGTACGTGCGGCAGCAGGAGCTCTGGCAGGGAAAAATGAGTAGCAGTGAAAGGCAGGCACTTGTCACATGTGAGCAAGTCAGTGATTTGCTCGTTGAAACAGCAGTTCTGGTTTTAGCCCTCAATTAATGGAAAGGGGGAGGAAACTGCACAACAGGCCTGTAGCACTGAATCGGAAGATGAGTAAATTATAAGCTTCAGCTGAACATGTAATTGCTTCTCATGCTCCCTCTGTCTTCCTTTTCCCTCTCTCCTCCCCACTTGGAAGCAAGGCTGGGAAGGCAAGGAACACGGGCCCTCCTCCTGTTTGTGCAAATACAGAAAAGCAACAAGGTGTCTGGGTGGGTTTTAACACGTGTCCAGCAAAGGGTTCACAGTGGTTTGCCTCAACTAAGAGCTGGTGTCAGGAGTTAACTAGGCCTCTCCCCATGGGCAAAGGTACAGACTCAGCAGCAGAAGGGAACAAGGACTGTTCTTCCATTTCTTTTGCTCTGAGCAGTGTGATGAGTCATTGACAGTCCACAATGATGGGAATGGCATTTGTTTCTTTTTAAATTGGAGCTGAATTTCTTACACACACACACACACACACACATGCACTTGCTGGCTTTGGATATGTTCTGAAACACACAGTACACTTTCAGCTCCTACCAGTCCTGGAAAATGCAGGAATGGAGAAATGGAGATAACAGCAAGGCCAATGTTTGCACACTTCAGTGTCAGTGAAAAAAAATGTAGAATCAAGAAATACAGTTCAAAGTGAGATGTGGTACTGTATGGACATTAGACTATCCAGAGTGCCTACAACTACTGCTGACAATTATGTTTTTAAACCATCCCTTCCAAGCCTGACTGCCAGTGAGCAGGATCTCCTGTCTGACATACAGATCCCATAGGTAAAATGTTCCTATTGCCTCTCCTGAAAACCTGGTGTCAGCCATAATTAAAGATAGAGTCTGAGACGAGATGAACCTTGAGTCTGACTGAACAAGGCAGCTACTCATCCAGCTATGCCAGACCCCAGGTCTGTGGAGGCAGAGCAAATGAAATAGAAAAAATTAGATTAAAATATGAGAGTAGCCTTTAGGCAGCAAGGTGGGGACAGACACTGGTAACTAAAAATAGTAGCCAGAAGTGTACTTGACGACAGTGAGAATGCACAGTCACAAGCAGAGGGTTTCCAGCCTCCAGGCATCTGTTGGGTGGTCCCCTGAACCACAGGGGATAACCCCTGCAACACACTGAAGGTCCCCACAGTGGGTAGTGGGCAGTGGATGGAAGATGTCAACTACCACCAACTTTGACACTGAACCATTTCAGTGAAAAGTGGAGCAGCTTTTAGGAGATTAACATTTTGTTCGGCCTAAATGAGAATAGTCCCCCTTACTCCTGCGCTGCAGAATGGCCTAGAGAGAGGAAAGCATGGCCTTGCTGGACAAGCAACTCCTGTTAATACACATTGCTCTTGATCCCCTTCCAGTAAGAGTTGGGAGTTTCTTTTGTGCAGCATGGTAAATTCAGCACTACTGAATGTGGAGAGATCAAATTCAGTGTAAATCTGTTCCATCACTTAAGGCTCATTTTTTTCAGGCTTTCTTTTTGTCCCAGACACATAAGGTAATCCAATTACATGTGAATAGATTTGTGGTACCCAGAGCTACTTCAATACTGATGTACCTCTGTTCCTTCCTGCAAAACATGCCAAAACAATTTATATGCACATTTGAGTAAGTCATCTATACAAACACTCTCCTTCAGGTAGAAACTTAATTTCTTCTATAGAAGGTTTCTGTTGCTATACAAACATGTGTAAGTCACAGTTATTGCATAGCTATCCCTGAACTTTTCTTTTTAAAGCTAGAGAAGTCATTAGAAAATATCCCTGGATTCTCTAACTGAAACCAAGATTTGTTAAACAAAGATATTAAAATGAAACCATTAAAGAAGATTTCTTCAGAGAGTTGATATCTTTAAAGAGGGACGTTTCTCTTACAAGGTGTCTCTTCCCTGCTCTTGCACAACTGAAGAGCTCTCATTAGGACTACCTCCATGGAAGTCACACTAAACAGAGCTCCAGCCCTTCCCTCCTGTCTAAGAAAATCTTTGCTCAGAGGAGCAGGCAGAACAAGCATGTTATTCTGGAGGGAAATTATATAAATATGGGACCCATCTCAGTGTGAGAATAGGAATTAAAACAGTAGTTTCACATAGCACGTGCTGGCTCCACTGAAGGGGAGGAAGGGCACTGGGTTCCTCACCTTGCTGAACAAGTTCGTAGTTACAACCTTGCTGTAGGCTGTCAGGAGGTAAAATGTGATGTCAACAGGTCTTAGAAAATGAACAAAAGAAGCTTAATGGAATGGGGAATAGGGCAAGGGGCTATGAGAAATGACCTCCCCTGCTGATCCCTGCAGAATGATGTCTCCCAAGGGGAGACTGGGAAGATGCGGGTCTCAAAGTCTCTCTGGCTGGGCAGCAAGGGTCAGAGCAGTGAAGAAACACAGCCTCCAAAGCAAAAGAAGGAATTAATGCTTGCAGTTCATGTGCAGCTAAGTTTGATTATCAACTATAATAATTATACACCTGGTTTTTCCAGTCTCCTATGGCCTCACTTCACCTCTTGAGGGTCTGATTTTGCAATTATTGCTCAGGCTTGAAACTGAGTGCCACAACTCCCCTCTTCCCAGCCACTCAGTTGTTCCTAAGTGCAGTTTCCTGCCAAGTACCATTTCTATCTCAACCATGCAACATCTCTGGTAGCTGACATCAGCATCCATCTAGGGCTGCTGAGAGCTGGCATACACTCTGGGATAGGCTGTGACAGACCAGGGCTTGAATGGATGGACAAAACCTGTCAGCATCAATTGGTCATAAACAGATATGGCAAGACAGGACTCTCAGGGATATGACACTCAGATGTCTTCCTGATGGTGAGACTGGTGTACACAGGTAGTGTGTCTCTTTCTGTGCCTGGAACAGGTACAAAAATGTCTCCTTTTCACACCACTAGGGAGATGGATGCACGGACACAATGCAGGACACACTGCTACAGAAGCACCTTTCTATTACACAGGAGCAGTCTTTTGGCTTGGGATTTGCTGGGCTGCTCCAGAAACTCACTGCCCTCTGTTTCAGACCCTGGGCCATGGGTCACTTTGTCCAGCTATGGTCATTTCACATGGCTACCCCTATGGCTTCAGTCCTATGGCACTAGATGTGCATGGACAGTAATCAGTTTACTGAAGTTGCATTGACAGTCTGCTGGACAGACTGTACCTGCTCAATGTAGTGACTGAAAACACGAGTTTGATACTCGGATATCATACTGCCTTTTCTAAGTGCATCTCTTGAAAACTACAGGCCTGTCAGCTTCACTTCAGTGACTGGTAAAATTATGGAGAGGAGTATTCTGCGAGTTGTTGTAAAAGCACCTGAAGAATGACACAGTCATTGGTCACAGCCAGCCTTCATAAGAGGAAGCCCTCCTTGTCAAATCTGATTTTGTCTTATGACAAGGTAGCCCACCTAGCTGATCAAGGGAGGCCAGCTGATGTTATCCTTTTGGATTTCAGCTTTTGATACTGTCTCTCACAGTGTCCTGCTGGACAAAATGTCCAGCCCACAGCTGGATAAACACATTATGTGATGGGTGAGCAACTGGCTCATGGGTCAGGCACAAAGGGTTACAGTGAATGGGGTGACATCAGACTGGAGACCTGTCACTGGGGGGGCTCCACAGGGCTCCATCCTTGGCCCCATGCTCTTCAACATCTTCATAGTGACTTGGACACAGGACTGGAAGAGATATCAAGTAAGTTCACAGATGATACAAAACTGGGAGGAGCTGTTGATTCCCTTCTAGAGCAGGGAGGCCGTGCAGAGAGACCTCGACAAATTAGAGGGCTGGGCAGTCACCAACCATGTGAAATTCAACAAGGGAAAGTGCTGGGTTATGCACCTGGGATGAGGCAGCCCTAGATGTACAGACAGACTGGGGAATGAGAGGCTGGAGAGCAGTGCCAGGGAAGGGGACGGGGGGGTCCTGGTGGATGGCAAGCTGAACGTGAGCCAGCAGTGCCCTGGCAGCCAGGAGGGCCAAGCGTGTCCTGGGGGGCATCAGGCACAGCATCGCCAGCTGGACAAGAGATGGGATTGTCCCCTCTGCTCTGCACTTTTGGCTGCCAGCGTGTAAGAAGGACAGTACTAGAGAGTGTCCAGTGGGGGGCATGACGATGTTAAAGGGCCTTGAGGGGAAGCCATGGGAGGAGCAGCTGAGGTCACTTGGTCTGTTCAGCCTGGAGGAGACTGAGGGGAGACCTCATTGCAGTTATGCCTTCCTCGTGAGGGGAGGAGGAGGGGCAGACACTGATCTCTACTCTGTGGTGACAAGTGACAGGACCCAAGAGAATAACCTGAAGTTATTCTAAGGGGAGGTTAAGGTTGAATATTAGGAAAAAGTTTCTTCACCCAAGGGTGGTTGAGCACTGGCACAGGCTCCCCAAGGGAATGGTCACAGCACCGAGTCTGCCAGACTTAAAGCTTTTAGACAATGTTCTCAGGCGCATGCTGTGATTTTTGGGGCTGTCCTGTGCAGGGCCAGGTGTTAAACTTCAATGATACTTGTGGGTCCCTTCCATGTCAGGATATATCAATGATTCTATGAACTCATGTTCTTTCCAAGTTCAAGTATTTTCTCAGAGCCACACTGGCAGATCACAGACCTTGTAAATGCAGGAAGACCCAAAAGTACCCAGTAGTCCGTGGATAAAAGGTTGGGCAAATTGATGCTATAGAAATTGCTCAGTCTCAATTGGATTCTTATTAAGTAGGTTCGGGTAAAGCGACCCTGCCCGTAACTTTGCTTTCCTTTATAAAGATATGTCATTACTTCAAACAATAACCTCTGATGTAAAGGCAGGAGTGAGTCACCTCCAAGGGGCTCTCTGAAGAGGTAATACACCAGAGGCACGGAAATTACTCCAGCTTTTCCTCAGAAATATGATAGAATTAGGTCCATGCAAGCTCCCTCTCCAGCCAAGGGCTGCACATCTTACCCTTACCAACACAGTACTCCAGCTTGTTCCAGTCTGCAATGACTGCTGGCCATCACATTTGACATCAAGTCACCAAGACTTCTGTCCATCAGCCTCTTCTTGGGTCACATATCACCTGTAAAGCATTTCTTGTACATGTGATAGTGCTCGGAGATATTAAGTGCCTGTTCTGACAGCTGCTTTTTCCACACCCAGAGTAAAAGTGAGAGCAGGAAGAGAAAAGAGCAAAACCCACAGCCGTTGGCAGCTGCTGGCAGAATTTAACTTTCAGTGTTTATCATGACATGGGGATATTTCTCACTTTAGTAACCTGCATCCTCTAAAAGGAGGGACTGAGCCCTGCAAGGCCTGTTCCCCCTCCGGCTTCCCTTTGCACTAAGTTGATGCTACTCCAGTGTATAGTCCTCCGTTCACCTGCAGTTCAAGTACTCTAATGAAGTGAAAATGTCCAGAGGGGGGGTGAAAAACTGGTCCAAGGGCTGGAAGGAATGTCCTATGGGAAGTGCCTGATGACATTAGTCTTGTCTTGTTTGGAGAGAAGGAGGGTGAAGGGTGGCCTCATTGCTTTTTGCAGTTTCTTGAGGAGGAGAGGTAAAGAGGGAGATGCTGATCTCCTCTCCAGGTATTCAGTGATGGGACAGAGGAATGGTTCAAAGCAGTGCCATGGGAGGTTTAGGAAGTATTTCTTTACCGAGAGGTCAAACACTGCAACAGTTTCCTAGAGAGATGGTTGATGCTCCCAGCCTGTCAGTGTTTAAGAGGCATTTGGACAATGCCGTTTATAACATGCTGTAGTTTTTGGTCAGCCCTGAAGTGGTCAGACAGTTGGACTGCATTAAAGTTTTACGTCGCTTCCAACTGAAATAGTCTGTTCTACTGTATACTAAAGAAGCACTGAAAAGATGTAATTTTGAAAATGCATGGGGTTCCCCTTTAAGACTCTAATAATGATCTTGAAACAAAGAGGAAAAAAAAAAACCTGAAAAGCTGTCTACTCTAAACAAGAGTCAGTTCTTCACAGTTAGAGATGAGCCAATATCATAAAGTGGTACACAGATCGTGCCAAGCCTGGTGCATACAAAATTAGATCAATTTTCTGTTCTTTAGTCTGCATAATCTAAATCCAGCTGAGAGAGTCTCTTGTAACCTGATTCTCCCCATTCATGAATGAGAAGAAAACCTGAGATCTTCTGCCCAATGATTCTAAAATTTCAGCAGCACAGCTGAACTGCAAACTGCAGCCTACATTAGTAAGTAAAAATCGGAATGACTGGGATAAAAATTAGAGTCTTAATTATCCTGGCCCTTTTTGACCCAAAGATTTCATGTTAATACAAAAAGCCCATGTAGAGTTTCCATCTTAATGGTTTTTATGACTTCATACGTCTTAGTGTACCTGCTATTTTCTCTCATGCAGTGCAGATGTATGTGTTTTTACATGATGAACAACAGGATACATATCCAGCAAACAGTTTCCATTGTGGGTTATTACAGCTCCCAAGAACACTGTTGGAACTTTATGAATAGCAGCATCTAACTAAGATTAAGCTGGTGGTTTCTTAAACTATATACTGTTTTATTTTTCTGATTATGCTCTTTTAAACATATGAAATACTAGTAAAACTTCAGCAAACAAATGATGAAATACTAGTAAAACTTTAGTAAACAAATGATTTATAATAAATATTAAGTTAAATAATCTAGGCATTTAGTCATTCTAAATTAATTCTTTGCACAAAAATAGATGTGAAGCACCAGAGAACAACAATTCGTAGAATCATAGAACCACAGAATCACAGAATATCCCGAGCTGTAAGGGCTTCAAAAGGATTATCAAAATCCAGCTCCTGTCCCTGTGCAGGACACCCCAAGAGTCACACCTGTGCCTGAGAGCACTGTCCAAATCCTTCTTGGACTCTGTCAGGCTTGGTGTTGTGACCACTTCCCCAGCGAGCCTGTTCCAGTGCCCAGCCACCCTCTGGGAAAAAAGCTTTTTTCTTGATATCCAACCTAAGCCTCTCCTGACAGAGCTTCAGGCCATTTCCTCAAGTCCTGCCACTGGTCATGAGAGTGAAGAGATCAGTACCTGCCCCTCAACTTCCCCTTGAGAGGATTTTGAAGAGGTCAGTGAGGTGTCCCCTCAGTCTCCTCCAGGCTGAACAGACCAAGTGACCTCAGACGCTTCTCATATGGCCTCATGTCAAGGCCCTTCACCATCCTTGTGCCCTCCTTTGGACACTTTCCAATAGTTTTATGTCTTTTTTGTGTTGTGGCACCCCAAACTGCCCCCAGGACCCATGCTGAAGCCGCCCCAGTGCAGAGCAGAGCTGGCCAATCCTCTCCCTTGCCCACTGGGTGATGCTGTGCGTGATGTACCCCAGGACACAGCTGGCCATCCTGTATTACCACTTAAGTGTTGACGGTTGCTGCAGATGTAGTTTTAAGTATGTTATTGCTTTTATACATTGATAAACAGTATTTACAGTATTGATATTCCCAATACACCACCACCACAGTTGTTCACTGCTTGGAGTTGGAATAGTGAAAAAAAATCTAAGAAAAAATTACATCCAAGCCCCAAAACAATTAAAAATGCATGTAAATTATGGTGCTCCAGAAGTTAATTACTTCAACAGATGGCTGGTAACTTGTTAATAAGAGTGAAGCAGGCATTTGTCTTTTTTTTGGAATCTCATACCTTGAAGGGAATAGGAATGCCAAGGGACCACCAAAAACGGGACTGCTGGAGCAAAGGGACCTGACTGTAAAGTAATGATTAAAATGTCTCTGGAACACCAGAAACAAACCATTTGGGGCAATTCCAATCCAATTTTCCACTCTTCCTTATTCCCCATCCTGTTATGGCCTTGCATGTAAACAGTATCTCCTAAATGGGGATTTGGATATGGACTGTGAATGTGGGCTGTGGATGTGACTTCACAGGCTGGCTTACAGCTGGGACTGCAGCTATACCAACAGACACAGAGACTTTTCACAGGAGATTCGTAGAGCAAACTCTGGTGTGCAGAGGAAGCTCTTGGATCCTGGAAAGCAGAACTTCAGCTTACTCTTAGCAAAACATTCCAAAGTTGGCTTTGAAGATGAAATTCCTTTAAGTATGCCTATAGGACTGAGAGGACAAGGTGCTGGTGGTCTAGAAGAATGTGGGCTCTGTTGTGCTGTTGCCTATAATCAAAAGAGAAAAAAGCCCCTTGCAGCAGTGTTAGAATAGTAAAGGAAAAAGCAGACCCTTATTTGGAAGCTTGCAGGTGTCCCGGTGGTAATGGCGCACACTCAGCACCCAATATGCGCAATTTTATGAGGTTGATTAATTAAGATATCTAACAGGTACATCCAATAGGAGATTCAGTTGCCTCAGTAACCCACCCCTGGATCAAACCCTTGGAGCTGGTCTAAGGGCTTCTTTGCCCCACTTTTTGTTACGACTTCTCAGATGCTGGTTGGAAAACAAAATGTTTTTCTTGCAGGTCCTCTTCCTGACAATAAGATTACACAATATTTCAGGAATGTGTTGAGAAGGTCAGCTTATTGTTCTACAATCTAAGAGAAAGGGTAGGAAACATACTCGAGTTAATTAAGGAGATATATAACTATGTAATAGTAGTTTACAGAGCTACAAATATATGAAAAATGTGATTTGGTTACATCTGGTTATTTTATAAAGAATATTTTCACAGTCACTTCAGGCCATGCTGTGCTGTGTCACGGGGCCGAGGGCCTGTCCTGCCTAAGGAGTACAGGTGAAAAACTTAAGCCAGCAACATCTGAGCTACCTCCTGAAGAAACATAAAATCATCAAGATGGCAGGGCAGTGCTAATTAGGAAATTAGAGTATTGATGCCTCTGTACTCTTGCTTCTAGGGTCTGATCTATTGTCTTCACTGACCATGGTCCTGTCCTCTGTAATTTAGCGTGGGATACTGTGCAGTTTTATTCTCTATTTTTGGAGTTGGTGTGGCTGCATATTCCAGTTTCAGGCTTCAATTCAATGTGGTTGTGCACCCCAGCTTTTTCTCTGCACAGGGGTCACAATTTCTAACACATTAATTTCCAATTTAAAAACTCAGAACTTTACTGATGCTGTGAAATTAGTAAACCAAAGCCCACAGTCTAAATTAAAGATTGTGAACAAAGGAGGACAGAACCAAATTCTAAGAAATAACATACCACTAATCAATTAATAAATAATACACAGTTGCAAAGCCTATCTTGTAAGATAGCACTTCTACTTTCTGAAATGACAGCTCACAGATAAATATCACTGTGACAGTATCTCTCGCAGCATGATGCATGTGGCTATTAAAGCTTCCATTCAGTCATCACACCCAAAGGAACCTCTTAGAAAGTACAGATTTTATAGATATTTAGGCCATATTCAGATTAAAACCCCCTACCATTTGCAGTGCAGTGGCACTGAAGGAAGGCTCCCCCAGGCTCCGAGCCCTGACAACAGCTGGCAGGGGAGAACAGCTGCCTGATCCAGCACCTGCGGGTGAGGAGATGGAGACCTACAGACCTGACCTCATGGGATGCCAGCAGTCTTAGCAAATTAAAAACAGTGTTGGGAGTATCAGAGGCACTCTATGACGACAGTGAAAGTTCCAGTTGTATTTAATGGGGTGGTATTTGTGGATAAAAGGGATAGAAAGAACCTTCTACATAAATTACTAGTCTGGGATGATAAACAGTCCTTAACTTTTCATCTCTTTTCTCTCTCCCTTGCTAAGAATTACAGTGGTGAGAGGTGGTGCAGGAGATGCTAAAACTCATTTTAGAAGCTTCGTTTAAGAATAAGATACTTAAACCTGCTTCTAAAATCTTAAAGTGAGTTTCTAAATAAATGCACACCTTTGTGATGTAGCTGTTAGATAGGCAATGGGTCATTTTTTGGTGCACAAGAAATACCCTCTTTTCCCTCTTGCCAACCTCTCCTGCATGCTTGATCTTCACTGCTATACATCTCTTCTTCAGTCCTACACATCTCTAGGCTTAGTTTGTAAATTGGTTTTTTTGATGGTTGAACTTACCTTGTCGTTCACCAAAATGCATCTGGAAACACTGACAAAACTCAGGTTAATTGCAAATAAAGGAAAACCTCTACTTCTTGAGCAAATAACAAAGCCTTTATATTGAGCTCACTCAGTTCCTTGTGCAGCTTTATAGAATTATAATGTTACATGACTGTAACGGTCTCTCCTTCCATTCTGATAATTCCTGTAATGTCTTCCTGGAATATTAACATAATCATAATCATGTTTAATCATAATCATTGATACATATTACAAACCAGCATAAAGAATAGTCACCACTTCACCTTCATCCTATATATGCAGTTCACTAAAATTGAAATCCAATGGTCAAACATTATTATTTAATTTAAGTAACTTGTTGTTTTCATGCTCTGTCGCGGTGATATTGGATGGTAAAATGCCGCGACCTTCCCAAAAGCACCTCTAAGGAAATCTCTCTGTGCAGCCAGCACACTTGCACACACTCGTACGCTCTCACACTGGATAGCTAGCAAAACAGCCCAACGATGAATGAGCAGAGAGAGTCTTTGCATGGGATTCTACAGGAGAGATCTTTTTATGCATCTGCACTCACGCAAGGTTTTCAAAAAGTGCCGCAAGAGCAACAGGGGTCCAGGGGAAGGGAACCAATCAGGAACCTCTGAGGGCGTAACAGAACAGAACAGAGCATTCTGGGGAAAGCCATCTCAGTCACCATAACCTGGAAAGGAACCTGGGACTTATCCCACCATAGGACCCCCTTCATTCCTTGTCCAGCAGGCCCACCAGCCTCCACAATGCTCAAATTGAGTTTCCTCTGTGCTGAGTACATTACTAGGCATCTAACACTTAAATTCAATTGTTCCTGTGCACCATGTCTGGGATCAGAATCTGACCAGTAATATACTCTTCCTGGATAGTTCATAAGAATAATTCATTTGCAGATTCCCTCTGTTCATAAAATTTTCAATACTCGAACAACCTATAAAATATCTATGTTTTATATAAACCAGGAAATGGCATATCTGACTGGAGAAAACCACATCAGACCATCTTATCTTGTTGCCTGTTTGATGGAAAGGCATTTGTGTTGGAGCAAAGCTCAGAGAATTTTGAAAATGTAAGCACAGGAGTTTCCCAGTAGAAATCATATGTCCATTCTAAATACAGAGCTCTTGATGCAGTAAGGCATTTGAAAGGGTTACTGTGATGATATATGAATGTCAGCATGACCAAGACTAGAGGGCAAGACACATTACATTAGGTTGTTTCTTAATGCATAAAAAAATTACTTCCCATTCAGAAAATGCGTCAAAATTTAATTATTTTTATATAATATGCCACTTCAGCTCTTCTTCCCAACTATATGAACTACTAGATGAGGATTCTCCGCGTACATGGATTTCATCTTAATGAATTGCCTAATCTTTTCAAGAAAAATACTTGGTTTTATATAACTTATATATATATATATATATGTGTGTATATATATATATATAAA
>WEIT01021157.1:52703-66401 GCA_013389985.1 Dryoscopus gambensis
TTCCTGGACTGAAGTCAATATCTAGTTCCTGAATTGTATGCAGTGCCCCAAGTATCAGGAATTCAAACATGGAATTAAAAGCTTGGAGTACTGTCTTACCCAGGACCACACTGCACACAGCAGGGTAAGCCTCACCTCTATTGCATGATAACTCTCCATCCTTTCTTTTTCTTCCCACAGATCACAGGGAAGGTGGAGGTGGTGGACTGAGGGTGAGAATACACGTTTTTTCAAACATTGTGAATGTTCTTTCAAGGACCAGGGGTAACAGCAATAATCCTTTGATTAATATCTCAAAAATAACCGACTTTTTTTTTTAAAAAAAAAAGACTCTATGAGATTTATTTCTGTTTCTGCATTGTTAAGGGTTTTTTCACCTTTTCCACCTGAGCTTTTCACCTGCTGTGAATAGTCAAAATTTTAGGAAATATTTCAGACATCCCATGATGACTGATAAACTTCAGACCAGTTGACATCACTACTTCCAACAGCACTACTTCCAAGACCAGCTTTGCCAGGCAGTTGGGCCAGGAGTTGAGTCAGGATCAAGAAACCACATAGCCACAGCTTGCCTGCAGCACAGTGTTCTAGTTCTTCCAGGACAATCATCTATCATCTATCCTAATTTTCTTGCTGGAGACACATGGGGTTTGCTGATGCTTTCTGTGATGCCCAAAATAAACTGGCCCAGGAAAACCAAGGCTAGAGGATCACTGTGCTGTGACCACTTCCCTGGGGAGCCTCTTGCAGCGCCTAACCACCCTCTGGGTGAAGAACTTTTTCCTGATATCCAACCTGAACCTCCCCTGACTCGGTTTCATGCCATTTCTTTGGGTCCTTTCACTGGTCACCAGAGATAAGAGATCAGTGCCTGCCCCTCCTCTTCCCCTCACGAGGAAGTTGTAACTACTATGAGGTCTCCCCTCAGTCTCCTCCAACCTGAAGTGACCTCAGCCACTTCTCATATGGCTTCACCTCTTCACCATTTTTTGGCCCTCCTTTGGACACTCTCTAATAGTTTTATGTCCTTTTTACATTGAGATACCCAAAACCCCACACAGGACTCAAGGTTAGGATGCACCAGCTACACTCCAACCACATCCACAGTTTTGGTTAGGTCTGTAGATTTTGCCTGGGAAATGTATGGTCTCGATCATCAAATGAAATTTATATGATCCATCTGTTTCTGTTCAAAGGATTATCTCTCTCTTTCTCTCACTGTGCATGTAATGAGAACTTAGAGTGACCATGGATCCACATTTCAGATTTTCTTTCCTGCATGAAGTTAGGATGTTGTAATGAGAGGGCTCAAATTCCCCTGAAGGAAATAAAATGTAGCATAAAAAAGTACAAACCAAGTCAATCCTCGGAAGTCTGAGTCCCACACACACAGTGCTAGCAAGTTTTCCACTGGAAGCAATCGGGCCTGTAGCTCTCCTCTGCACAAGGGAACTCCTACTGCAGTGGCTGAGAAGGGACACCTGGCACCTCCCTGGGACACTGTCTTTGTCTTGGAGGAGACAAGTGGCCAGGCACCTCCTTAATTGTCTTCCACTTCCCCATTATCTCTTCCAGCCTTTCAGGGCTAATATGCACTTATACATGTGAACCACTCCCTCCTGCTCCAGGTCATCAGGACCTTTTCACTATCTCTATTCTCTTTCTAATGAGTAAGTTTCTTCCTCACAAAAGGGCAATGGTTATTCTTTGTTCTAGAAACAATTATATGTTTGTTTCTTTCAAGTGGTTATTAAAACCTCAGATTATTGTATACCATTTATTCAGCAAGATTTAACACACAGTCCTTCCTAGAGAGGGCAAAGTCATCTTTGGCTGCTTTTACTAGTTGCTTTTCTAGAGTAACTGGCCAACTCATTTCAGACACTGGTGTTTCCTCTTTCTTTAGTCCTCTGTGCTCTGCCTCCAGGTTTCTGAGCACCAACCTTTACATTTTCCCCTTTTCTGCAAAAGGACAAGATAGCAAATTCACTGACTTAAGTAGTTGCAGCTTCTAATTAAGCAATGAGGTTACACCTGCCTATGTCAGCATTGAGTTTGGCTCAACATCTCTAGTGAGCAAAATGTCACATTACCTTTGCTGAGCAGGACATTTCAAATAAAACATTAGCAAAAACAATTAACTTTAAGCCATTAATCCCACTGAAGCTACTTTCAACCTCCTAAGGATTGAAGTAAATTCTCAGTAAATGTCTTTGTCTTAATAGATTGTGAAGCTTTGGCATTAAGTATATTGTTGAATGACACTGAATTAAGCATCATCATATTGTATTTCTATATAAAAATTATATTCTAGAATACATCTGACAACTTTTAATTATAATACTTTTGAAACTATTAACAACGGAGGAGATCATGCAGATCTTACCATTCTCTAACACCTTTGAATTTTTGCAGAAATATATAAGACGTTTATAGCTGTACATGTATAGTTCTCAGATACAGCACACTTTTGTAGTTCATTAGCATCTCAATTTACATAAACAGAGATGGAAGATTTATAATAGTATTGTTCCCTAATTAATTCTATTTGGCACTGAAGAGGTAGTAACAAATTTGGATGAGTGAGAGGTGAAAATGAAGTCTTGCTGTCAACACTTTGGTTGCAGCTACAGAAGGGGTCAGCATGTTATTTAAAGAGATTTAAAGCCCAAGTTGAGCTCCAAGCTATATTTCCCTGAACAGCACATGACAGCTCACAGCGAGGTACATGTGGACCAGCACCTCCACCATTTGCACACTTGAGTGCCCTTTTGCTTTGCAGAGTTTGTAAAACCCAGATAGGGTACACAGCCTCCTGCATGAGAAGAAGGATAGAATTACCAATTCTTGTAGGCCAAATCCCACTCTAGGCAGACAGAAGGAAAAGGTGGAGATAGAGATGGGTGTTCCTGGGGTTGAAAGGGAAATAAATTTCTGCAGGAACGGAATATTAGCAGAAGACTTCCAAAAATAAAAGGTATCAGTTATATTTGGCCATCAGGTGAAAATCTCAGCTCCCAAGTCCCTGAAGTGGTGGGGGAAGCCCACCCAGGCATCAGTGCAGCACCACTGCCTAGGTCCCAGGATGAGAAGGTAACAGAGGAGGGAAAGGAGCATGTGCTCTCAGTTTGGTCCAGGGGGGCATGGCCAGAGAGACACTCCAAGAAGCTGTGGTTTCAGTGCAGACTGACAGCACAGCTCTGCCTGGTTAAACCAATGAACACTTTGCAATTGATTTCTGGGGTAGCTGCCATAGGTTATACGGTTTCATCCCTTAATTGCTTTAGTACTCACCTCATTTTAAGCACATTAGCAGCTTGATTGAAGTGAATGGTACAGTTCAGACACTTAAAATAAGTTCTTAAGTTATTTTGTTGAATTGAGGACTTAATGAACATTGTTAATGAAAGTGGGATCCTCTGAGATTGGCAACATCTTCCAGTCTCACAGTTCACATGGCACAGTCACTTGAATTCAGCAGAAGTCCTTGTTGTCACCAGAAGGAATGTCACCTCCCTCTTTCCCAGAAGCTGGTCTTCACCACGTCCCTGGCCTTGGGACCTGGAATCATATGGCTGTGCAGTGTGACAGTCTGGACCTGTTCTGTGCACATAGCTGGGCAGGCAGCAGGCAGAAACAAGGTGCTAAGGGTGGTGACAGCGGTCGTAGGTGGTACCACCTCCTCTGGCAGCAGAACAGGTGTGTCCTAGTTTGAAAGGATCATATAACCACAGCACCACAAATCAAGGAATAAAATAGCTTGTTGAACCACTGGAGGGATTATCTGACAACTAAGTGTCCAACAATTACATCAAAGGTTTAACAAGCATATCAAAATTCTTTACCAGGGAAAACCTGGAGACTTCAGCATTTACATAAACTGTCATGAGTGCATTCAGACCAAAACTTATCTGCAAACAAGAGCATATACAACTAAGAAACAAAATGTTTTATATGTGTACCACCTAGTGGCAAAGGTCTGGGATTTCAATGTTTTATTTCTGATTGAAATAATATGCACATTCAGGGAAGAAGATCCTGTTAACCAGTTGTCCAACTATTTTGAATTTCTCTGGATAAATGTTTAAATCCATGAGCCTTTTTCATTCTGTATGGCTAAAACCCACACTCATATTGTGAAGAGTTTCTAAAAACATTTTAATGTTCTGGGCACCCTGGGTATGTGCTGATCTATGCTACAGTGGGGAAGGAAATTAGGTAGTAAATGTGACAGAATTGGAGAGGGACATACAAACTAATGCAATCAGGTATATACAACAAGCCCAGTGGTTTTAAGGTCAGTGCCACTGCACACCTGTGGTTCATTAGAGGTGCATTTCTGGGGGTCCAGCAGCTCAGATGCAATGGAAGGAAATTAAAGGAGAAACCACAACTATGTTTTCAGCTGAATCAGGAGAGCTGACAGTGTAGTAAGAGAAATCCTGTTTTCTGTATGGTAATCCTATGACTGTTTGATTCATGTGTTGTCCTGAGAACTCAGGGGTGAATGCCATGCTCTTTTGGATCCTTTGCAATAATGTGAATGTGTTTTCAAGTAGAAAGTGTACAAAAGAAAAAGTCTCTGGATGCAAATACCTCCAGACATGGCAAGTTGTTATTTAGACAGGAACAGTGAGATCATAACCCAAAAGAAAACAAAACCCATCATATTGCAGACATTTTAACTGAAAAAATGTTCCACTTGAAAATCATTAGACATTAATTTTTATAAGCTGCACAATAAACTTTTCAATTATAAAAACTGTAAAAATTATGCTTATCCTTCACAACCATCCAGTAACTCTATTCTGCACAGGTAATCCCATGCCCACACTTTGTGACATTTTCAGTATCATCAACTAAGCAGAAAAGGGCCCACAGACAGACAAAATGATGTGGCAACAGACAGTCACTTGGGTTTGGAAAAGTGCAGAAGCACAGCAGTTTTCTCTTGACAGGATGAGGAAACCTGCAGGCAGACCAGGCAGTGGGGATCTCCTGGCTCTGCTCAGCACCAGTTCCTCACTTTAGGTAAATCAGTAAAAAGTTCCTCCTGAGATCAAGCATGAAGCCCTGGCCATGCTGAAGCTGATACCAAAACCTCTGTTAACTGCACTTGTGGCACAATTTCATCTGGTGCTTCCAGTGATTTACAGCACCCCTGAATTGGATTCTGAATTGATATGTTTATTAATCTCACAAAGCAGTGTACAAAATGAGGCTGCTTGATGGGACTGCAGCATACATTGTGTGGGGATTATTCCATACCTGTTTCATCATTTCAATCCTATTGTTGATTATCATGTGACTATTGCATTAACTTCAGCTTTGGAAAGCTGCTAATAGTTGAGATTCAAGAAGTTGTCAGCTAATTATATCTCTAATCACTTTTTAAAAACCTACACACCAATAGGGGTGGAAAAAACCCTGGACAGCTATAGGTGGCATTTTAGCACCCTGGGCCAGGACATCAGTGCAAAGAATTCTTGTACCAAAGAGAGCAGAAAGGTAAGAAATTTAATTTCAGATTTAAGAAAGACCCACAGGTTTCACCTTAGATTGACAAGAGTCACAGTCTCTACTGAGGGTCCGTCTGAAAGTGATTTGTCATTTAATGACAGAAATAATGACCTGCATAAGGTCATTAAATTACAGGTCCACTAGGGACATATGTACCACAGAACAAGAAAACAATGTATTTTTCTCTGTAACACTGAATTTCAGATCTAAGTATTAGGCAGTAAATAGAAGTTCTTCAAAAAATAAGCTAAATGCATCACTCAGAATCCATCCATCAGATAAGCTTCCCTCACAACCATATCCTGTGGATCCCCACATACCCTCTCACAAGTGAAGCTCTCAGAGCAAAAGAAAGCAGGTGAAATAACAAGGGCACACATACAAAACTGCAAAACTCTTGGTTGAGAGGGTATATGCTCCTGATTAAAAAAATCCAATCTCATTCTCTCTTGAGAATAGAGTGGATGAAATTAAACACTTTTCTTGTAGGAATCAAGAGCCTGTCTTCATTAGCTATGTAACAAGAAAACATGGGTTTTGCCTGAGACTCAGAATTACTGAAATCTGTCAAGTGTCATAAAATTCAGTGGGTAAGGCTGCCTTTCAACCATATGATGAGAGACATTTCTGCATTGTTTTTGACTAAGTTGATTTTCCTAAGCTGGGTCCCTATATAAAGATTTCTGCCTTATAGGCAGAACCTCTTCTTGCTCAGCCCTGATACCTCTCATCAAGGGAGAGTGGACTGAGTTTGTTGTGGAAAAGAGCATGGTTAACACTTGTGCAGGCCCATAAAAGTGATCCCATTGCAGGCTTCTATGTCACATGTACATTCCTCCACATTCTGAAATAAACCGCATTCAGGTCTCTGTCCTTTTCTACCTGCCCACTTTGTAGTCTCCCTTTTCTGGTGTTACAAATATGGTGACCTCAGACCACATGGCATACAAGACCTTAGTGTCAGACTGAAAAACAGCACCACGTATTCCATTCATGAAAAGAGGCACAACGAAAGCATGTATTGATTTGAAACCATAACCACAGAGCAGCCATGCAGAGCGCAGTGTTTTCCTGAGAAAAAATACTACACGAATGTACTTTACTTAAGCTGCAAGTGTCAGTAATGGTAGGAAATAGCCCAGTTGGTAAGTGTGACTTCTGAACTGCTCCCTTCAAATGTAGGAGAAAGTTTCCACAGGAATCCCACAATTCACCTCACAATCCTGTCCTGGAAAAAACATTCTTCCAGCAGCAAAGGACTACCTGTTTTGTCTGGACAAGCACCTTGAAGTGCCAGACCATAAGGTGTCTTCCTATAAATTGCCTCCAGTTCAAGGAAACTTGGAAGCATCTCTCAAGTCAAATGTCAATACTGTCACTTGGCTCTGTCAGTTTAGAGACATGTGCCTGTCCAAATACAAATAAATGTTTTACAAAATTTTGCACTCCTCAATTACATAACTACATTTATTTTGTTTATAACTGATAGCTTGATAATACTCTTGTATTGCTTGGAGAGAGTTCCAGCTGGTTAGATTTTCACACAAAGATGTGAATCGAAACCTCAGGCAAAACAAGAGCTGTCTCTCATACCTTTTACTGATTAACAAATAGTTCTTGGCCTGCTAATGTCATTCTTAATTGGACTACACTGTGAGTAGCAATTAAGACTAAATGGCCACTTGCTGAGGGCTGGTGAAAAAGAAACTGCAGCTTTAGGCATTCATATTCTCCAGATAAAGTGCAGTTGTCTTACTTTGATGTTAAAGAAAGAAGCTTAATTTTTTAATGGCTTAGTATATTAAAAAAAGAATTATTCAGTTCACAGCAGGGATATTGATTTGGGGTGGGATTATATTTTTTTTTAAATATCTTTTTTCTCTAAGACCACTTTGTAGATTTAAAGGCTCCTGACTGACAGCACTGGAGGCGGGACTCTCCAGTCCTAGAGAGAAGCAGTGACAGCTATAGCTGCAGGAACCTTGCCACACTGATTCACCTGTAACTTGAAAAAGCCATCCCAGGGCTAGAAACAGATTTTGTGGTGTAGTCCATGTACTGCTGGTCTGTCAGATAAGTACTGGATGCATGATTTAGCAGTGTAAATGAAACCTACATAACTATTCACATCTCTAAAGAATCCTGAAGCCCGTATCAGCCCATGTAAGATCCTCCCTCTTCACATACAGACCAGTGTGAGCCATACCTCATGCCCTTCCTCTGTGGTGGTTAAAATAAATGCCTGCAGTGAACTGAAACTATCTTTGGAGGATCACAAGTCCTTATTTGAGAGAAATATCACATTCACTTCCCTATGGCACCAGAGGACGGAATTTACTGCAGTTAAGAGAAAAATTTATATTCCTGAATGGCTAAGCCTCAGGAGGATCACTGACCCTCCCAGCTGGCACTCTGCTGCCTTTCACTCAAGCTAAAGCTGAGATCCTGACAGAGTTTCCCAAACTGTTTTGTCTTCTAACCTCAGTCTCACCCTGCCAGCATGCATCCTTCCAACTCTGATGCTAAGCCAGCTGCCTCTCATGAAGCTGCTCCCATTCCCAGGGCACTGCTGAAAAGCCAGTGCTTGGACACCTTCTCTGCAGTTTAGGCACCTTCGCAGAGCCTTCAGCTGCAGATTTCTCAGCCTGCCTGAAAGGACTTTGTCACTGGAAGCCTTCTGGACTGGAAGTCTTCTCCGACTGGGAATAAATCCCCTTGTGGGAGACAGGACTAGTGCAAACTCTCTGGATGGGAACAGTGAAAAAGGCAGCTGTGGTTTCAGCTGCTTGGTCTAACCTCAGACAAAAAATACAAGCAATAGGATATCAAGTTTTTTGGGAGGGAAGCCTATATTTGTAATGGTGGATAAAGAGTTCAGTCAAGGTATCAGCTGTTACCTCTAAGTGTGTTTCTCAGCTCTGAATGACAAGACTTCCTCATTGGCTTGAACATAAGGAGATCTGATCGGTTTTCTAGTAAAGTAAATTGTTTCTCTGACACATCCTTACTGAAGAAAGATCTTTGTGAATCGCAGTGCTCACATCACTTCCTTATGGACTTTAAAAACCCAAATGCCTAAGGATTTGTCTAAACCAGTTCTATATGACATGCCAGGAATTTTTAGCATGAGTTTTTCTTTGTATAAAACATTTACAAATAGGTAACATAACAGTTCACAATATTATCTGTATGCACATTTACATTTACATACATTTTACTTTCTGTATCCATTCTCTCCCTCCACAGAGACCAAGATCTGAATGTGCTTTATCCGCCATTGGAGGAAGTCTCAATATCATCAGCATCATTTCATCACAGAGTATTATCTAGCATCATCACTAGATTGACTTAGCCTGATGAGATAACACTAGCAACATTGGTATTTCATTATTCCATTCCTCAAAAGGTATTTCTTTACAATTTAGGTACAACTTGGCAAAAATACTGCTGAACACCTGCAAGAAATAAAACAACCTTAATCTAATTTATTTTGCAGATGCTAAGTGCCAAGGTTCTCTGCCACTCATGCAGCTTAGAGATCAGACTTCTGCACATTTTAAGTGAGAAGCAAGTTGTTTGCCTTGGTTGTGGTAGTGATGATATAAACAAATGGAGTCTGTCTTTCGGTGATGCTGTGTGCCTGGGACACAATGAGAGGGAGGTGGAAACACAAATGTCACAAAGAAGCCAGGTATAAATCAGTGACAGTGGAGAAAGAAGCTGCTTCACTGTCTGTTCCTCTGTCCACTTGTGTGCCTGAGGCCAGTCAAGGCATAACAGAAGGGATCAAACAGAAAGCTACTTCTTACAGCAAATGATGCACACTGGGAACTAGACTCTGAAACACACTCTGTAGTCTGCTCTGACTCAGAGACTGGGTGCAGCTAATTGGCAGAGCTCCTTAATTAGCACAGAGCTGCCATCTCTGCAGACAGTGCGGGAATGTGTGCAGTGTGCTGCAGTGGAGCACAGCACCTGCCAGTCAGGAGCCCTTTCCTCCCACAGTGATGCCCTGGCTGAGAAGGTTGCCCTTGGATAGACAGAAAGACTGGAGGCCAAAGAGGAGAAACTATGAAACGGTTCTTTCTTAAGTGCAGGGGCTCATGCAGCTGAGCAGCTGTCGTGGTTCTCTCCAAGCTGTACAATAAGGAGGCTGTCCCTGGTGGACTGAAAACAGGAAAGCAAATATGCAGGTGGTTTCTTAGATTTGTTACCTCCTTATTACAAAGGAAAAAAGGTGGTGTTTCCTTTGACATGCTTTCACCTACATTCTCTAAATGCATTAAGCAGTGCAAACCTTCCATGTCCTGGAATGGGCTTGTGTTTTCACCTCTAACCCACAGATTTCATTGTCACTTCCGTACTGCCATAAGCAAACAGTTGTTCTGACCACAGATCAAGCACCTTTAACTAAAAGTTTTTACTAAACAATTCATAAAGTAGTGAGCTACCTCTTCTAAGAATAACATAACGTATTACAGATAGGGCAGCAAATTTTTCCTAGCTACCAAGCAGCCTTAAACAGGCAAAACAGCTTTTTCTTCTTTTTTTCTTTTTTTCTTTTTTTTCCTTTTTTTTTTCTTTTTTTTTTTTTGGTTTGGTTTGGTTTGGTTTTTTTGTTTCTTGGCAAGAGGAGAAATTTTGCAGAATACTTTTGAGGTTACATTTGCAGAAGCAGTTATATGTTCTGTTGTCCAAAGGGATCCATCCAAAGTGTCTTCTGTTCTGCCACCCTTCCTTTTCATGCTTACTACTCATCCTGCAGCTACTGAAACAAGGGAGTCTCCTGACACTTATGGTGATGGGTAAGGATGCAGAACAGCAATGCTTCCAGGGCCTTCCAGAGCCCAGTCACACTACGGGAAGGCCACTGGGATAACTCTAGTCTAGTTAGGCTACCCCAAGGCATCTCTCCCTCTCAGAAACTAGGCAGAGAGATACAGAGGCACTTACATAACACACATCTTGCAGGCCAAATTCTTTACACTGTTACCACTTATCATATCTGCAATAACTCCAGTTGAGCCAACTTTTGATGTTTAATTACATCGCTCTTCTGGGTTATTCTGAGTTGATGTTGCTGCATGAAAACAGAATTTGGCCCTTATTATTAGCATATTTTTATACAGAGGATGACATATATCAAAAAGGCAATTTTTTTTTTGCTGGAAAGAGCTACACTGTCCCTGAAGATGCTAGGAAGACCCTAGGAAAGCTTTTCAGGCTAAAATAAAATTTGAAATTGTATAAGACCCTCTCCTTCCTTCTCCTGGAAAGAGTCACTACATATAATTACAGTCCCACATTTTAGGTCCAAATAGCTTCCCATATTTACAAGCCTGTGTGCCATTGGTGTAGGAAGTTTTTATACACAAAATACCAGTCTTTGTAGCTTGTGCTGGCATTTCTAAACTGGGACATAGAGCTTTACCAGCTTTTATCCAGAAGAGATAATGCTGCCAAGTTAACAATGTGGCTGTAAGCTTTTCATTAATTTTCCAATGTACTTTGTCTTAGTGGGCAATGTAGAGCTGAAGTTCAACATTTTCATGGAAAGAAAACGCCCATTAGGAAGTCAGCAACCAATGACATACAGCAACACAGTTTTTAGGGCTATAATACAATTACTATAATTACATGAGCTGTGTGCAAATATATTTGCACAACAAATCCCAATGGACTGAGATGTGGTAGGTTGTGTTTTGCATATTTTTTAAATTTGGAACATTCTTGGTGGAAAAAATTCCTCTCTCTCTCTCGCTGCAGTCCTTTACATGCATACAACTCCCAGACCTTACGTGCTTCATCCCGTTCATGCCATTGAGGCTGCTCACATGCATGGGGATGGAAGGGCATTTGTGTAAGAATCTCTGCAAATGTAACCCTAGCAAGCAGGCTTGGTTTGGTTTCCAGATCCTCCTGCTCATGGGCTGGAATGGCAGATACTGAGAAAATGACCTGTGGCTGCATGAGAGTGTGCACAAGAAAATTCAGCAGGAGTTTTCCATAATTTAAACAGCTTGGGGTTCTCTCCCTCATCCTGAAGGGTTAAGGTGATTCTGATGATATCCAGGGAAGGGAAAACAAGTCTTGGGGGAATAGGAAGGACCTGGCTTGTGACTGGGTTCCTTCAGATCCAGTTCCAGGCTGGCTGTTTCAACATCTCCCGAGTACCTAATTCCTAGCTGTGAACCAGTGTTCAGACATGTTTCTTCATAATCTCCTGAAAAGTTCACAGTACTCCCATACCCTAGACCGTATTTATTAAACCGTGATAAATATACAAAGTCTGCGTTATGTCACTCAAATAGCAATGTGTCTCACTTCTGACATCAGCAGAGTCACCTGCCGGAAAAACAGTGTGATGCAAGTGAGAATAATGTATTGTTCACTGGCATATTGCTGAGGATTGTGAAGATTGTTTCAGCCTGATAATAATAATATGGCAAAACTAGAGACATGATTCGCTGCTTGTTTGAAAACAGTGGAAAATGTAGATTGCCTAGGGAAAAGGTGAACTATTTCACACAGGCTAAGCGGAAAAACCACTTTGGGGTCCATTATATCTTCCTTCTCGATGTTTTGTGGGTTTTAATCTGCATTTTAAAAAATTTAACGTCCTGGGGTGGGCTAACTCTACAAATGTCACTTCCTGGGTGGGCTTGTCTTTATGCAATTAAAAATAAAGAACAGAACATCCATAACAGATGGAACTTCCACACAGAACAAAATCTCCTCTACTCTCACTTTTTCCAACACAAATTCTGTTTCCCACAGAAGAAATCTGAAGTATGGAATCAAATTAGAGCTAATCAACCATAGCATTTTGTAATTAATAAGAAAACCACATCCCATATGGAATGATGGAATTTGACAACCTATTGCCAAGCCTGTGGCTTTTCCATCCATTTATCTGGGTCAAAGTCTGTTTTCTATGGGAAAAGAGTAAGTGAGGAATAACTCCACTGAAAGGCATGGAGTTACTTCATATTTATATACTATAGATACAGGTCCAGAGCCTTTTTTTGAGCAGCAGATGCAGATTCAAGACAATTCAGTACTGTGGCAGCCCATTACAATGGACTGTTGGAGGGGCTTTGCCCTGCCAGCCCAGGCTGTGTCTCCTCTGAATGCTCCCACTGGTGTCACTGCATCATTCCAGCATCATTACTCCTGCCGGCGTCCTGCTATGCAGGAGCAGCAGGAGTTGAGGCTGTGGTAACTCCCTTTGCTAAAGCAAGGTGCCTCTAAAACTCTAGCAGGAAGCATGAAAAGCGGAGGAGTTCCCCTCACACCAAACTTCCCATGTGAGCAGTACCCAGGCTCACTTCCCTCTCAACATCTACAGAGAATTCTGCTGCAACTCTGAGATAGCGGGGTGTCACAAAACAACACCACCTGTACCCTGCATGAAGAAACAACACCACCTACGCCCTGCATCAAGACCTCCTTTGTTAAAAAGAAAAGAAGGGTAGTTATAATAGGAATTTCCCTTCTAAGGGTAATGGAGGCCAGACCTGACTCACAAGAAAGTCTTGTGTCTCCCAGGGTCTAGGATAAGGGACATTACTGAAAAACGTCCCAGTCTAGCAAGGCCTTCTGATTACTATCCGTTATTGGTTGCTTAAACTGGCAGCAATGAAATAACAAAGAGAAGTCTGAGGGCAATCAAAAGACACTTCAGGGCTCTGGGATGATTGGTAGAGGAATCAGGAGCAGAGGTACTGATTTCAGAGATGACAGTGAAAAGTATCTTACAAAAGATTCAAAAACCTTTGAGAAATATTAAGGTAGAACCCATCTGATAAATCTCCAGACAGCTGAGTATTCAATTAGCATCCACTTTGTTTGTTTATTCTTTTACCTTGCATTGTCCAGACCACCTGTTTCTGGATGCATACCGTGCTACTGCATTGCAGTGATTTTCTTCTCGTGCTTTGTTCGATTTTGCCTGTCTTCTAAGCAGATGAAGATCAGTGGAGATATCATAATATTTATTTTAAAACAATTTGTTCTTTTATTTAAAACAGTATTTTTTGGGAATTTCAGCAGATTGGCATTACTTAAGTGCTATCTTAATATTTCTTCCAAGGCTGATAAGTCTAAAACATTCTACCTGAGTTGTTTTGTGGCATAGTTGTGGTAATTGCCTGAGCACAAAGACTAATTTTTTTTTTT